>JBAMJV010000824.1:0-87353 GCA_037951105.1 Echinarachnius parma
CCTTTCCAAATATGTCAACATTACCGAGACGCAAGCATATTTCAAAATGAAGTTATTTTACAATCTGAATTATGATTTAAAGCTGTGTGGTTTGTTTTGTATTTACCTTAAAATGTACTGTTTTATCTACACTAACGAACCTCATTTTATTTTCGGATAAACGAACGTTCGGAATATCGAACCCGATTTCATTTTCGGATAAACGAACCTTCGGAATATCGAACCCTATTTGATTTTCGGATAAACGAACCTTCGAATTAATGCAACAAATGTTCGGATTAACGAATCCTATTCATTTTCGGATTAACAAACCCCCAGGTATACGAAATGTGTGTGTTCGGAATAACGAACCTTTGGAATAAGGAACCGCACCCAAATAAGACTACCATAAAAACAAAACAAAATGTGATGCTTTGCAAATCAGGCTGGTTAATATTAGTATACATTCCAAGAGGCATAGAGGGCGTTATGCGAAATAGTCAATGTGACAACGAGCGAACGAAGAAGGCAACTGACATACGCATGTCAATTCACCAGATTTTATTGGCATGATAATACATGTATTGTGCATATATTTATAAACATGTCATAAACTATTAAAGTGCGGTCGTCGCAAATGTAAATTAATCATAAATGATTCATCGCATCTGGAGAAAAAAAAATCAAATAAACAACCAAACAACTAACCTGGCCAAACCGCTAAACGTGGTTTCGTTTTTGGACCTAATCTATTTATTATTATTTATTTTTTGTTTTTTTTTTGTTTAGGGGGGGGGGGGAATTCCCCATTTGTAGACCGGACATAATACAATTAAATACCATGTGAGTTTCCGATCGAGAAAATTCCTTTTAATATAAATTAACCGATTCTCTACCAGGTCTACGAGAACCGTGCGTTGAATTAACATCTAGGAAGGATTTGGATTTGATTAGATTTGTACGCTGCCTAGTGGCCTAGTTGAATAGCCTTTAAATGATATCAGCATACGTAATGAGTTAAGGTGGCACGCGACGGATTTGTTCCTGTGACATTTTCTCTGACGCAGTGGCGTAATACGTGGGGGGGGGGGGGGGGTGCATTTATGGGCACAGATGGCGTGGCCCAGAGGTAAACACAAAGATATTTCAATTGCTATAGTGTTAACTTAGTGGGTACATTAAGGCTTACCCAGTTGACCCTAGTTGGGGACTAGGTAAACTGTTTGTTGCTCAATAAACTGCACATCCAAAGCCAAATAACAATATTGGGAAAGTTACCGAAGCATCTATACTGGCCAAACTAATTGTTCAATATTGTTGAAATACACAACGTAGAATAAAAACAAAAGGGATTGTGTGCTAAAATGTGAACCTTATAGTATCGTTAAATGCAGAAATATTGAGTGAAACTTCAATTCACGCCTCCAGCATGCCGCTGAAATTGGGCCTAAATTCACCGCTCGTTAGCCCCTCTCCGCTGGGCTGGGTATTGGTTGACAAGCCCGCATGCCGTGTACACGTGTGCTTGCATAGCTTTTGCTTGCAACGTACATGCGGTTGAATTGAATCATGGTAAAAGACTTGTTTTATTTCGAACATTTTACTGCTCATATATTTAATTTCAAAGCAGATTTTGTTCACATCTGTTCATTAACAAATAAGTTACGATTATATTCTTTCACGATGAAAGCCGATTTTTAATTGTGTGGTGTGTGTGGGAACGTTTCCCAATACTGTTATATGGCTTTAACATTTGAAATTATTGACATGCGCATAGAAGTTAATTATAATGTGAATATTTCGCTTGTTCCAACTTTAGAGTAATGATATATATAATAAGAAAAGGGGACCGTTATTCAGATTTTATATTTAATGTTGGCATCTAAATATTAACATACAAAAAATAACAGGTGTACCGTACTATACAAATTGACAAAGAATAATATGAAACAACTACGAAAATGGCAAGATAACAATATCAGAAAGACAGCAATAAATGCAATACAAACCCAAACACTTTTCTTTAACTTATGTTTGTGTTGAAAAAGAAACCCAAATTATTTTGATTGGTGTCAAATCATATTAAAGGGATCTAGTAACTTTGTTGACATGTGCAAAAAGTGATGAAGGGTTGATGCAACAGGGTATTGTGTGACAATTTCAAGTCAAATGGACATGCATGGCCAAGTAATGAGCGAAAATACAAAGTGATATTCACTAACTCACTGCACTCACTTTGTACACGGTTTCAAAACTCCGGGGGAGTTTTCTTATCGGAATATTTCGATCGTACATATCTTTGTAACGAAAGGGAAATTTGAAAAACCGAAACCGGTCCCATGATTGTATTGTAAATACGAATACAGCAAGGTATGAGGGAACCGCTAGAATTAAAATTTTATTTTGAGGATTTGGACAATGTTACTAAGTCCCTTTAAGGGAATAAAGGAATCAAAATCACACATGTATAATAGTTATTATTATCATGTATATAGTTCAAATAACACATCCGCATTATTATATCGGAACTGTAGGCGTGAAATGTAAGTTTAAAGGCCAACAATTATATACATTACAAACATATAAATTAAGTGAAATTAAAAAACCTAATATTTAATCTTTCTTATAATGACTTCAGTAGACGTGGAACTACAAAAAATAGTGTTACTCTGTGAGACGTTTCGAATCTGCGGGACATGTATGAGGAATTTAGTTCCAAAAGGCGCTGTTAAAGGCATATATGCGTGGGTAGTCAGCAAATTCCAACTCCGACTCCACCGTTATCTCTCGAGGTAAACTCACGATATGTGTTGGATCGATCGAAGAGCGGTGCTTCGAAATATCTGAACACGGGCCTTCTTATGAAATTGCATGCAGCAAGAATTTCTCACGCTATCACCTAAGACATCAAACAGCGGCGCTTTTGAAGTATTTGCGGTTAAGCGTGTTACGTGATATTTTCGCTCGTAAACATCTCTGATGGATCTCCATTCGACTAGTACAAACATTCCGAACGCGACTATTTTGTATGCATTTTTTACTCGGGTATTCGGAAGCCGGGACAGTTTGCGATCGCTACTTATAACTGAGCCAATGGGGATTACGTACCGTGCGTAAAAGTGCGCAAGATGGATTCACGCGTCTAATAACCCACGCATATATGCCTTTAACGATAACAGTACAGTAATAAGCTGCGTAGCTATCTGGAAAACCACATTTTTTGGACAAATTATACAATCAAAATCTAAACATGGAACGATAAATGTTCATATTCACATAGGCATGTGTACAAAGTTGGACAAAGAACCCTGCTTTGTCTCCAAAGTTGAACAAGAGGGTTTAGCGCTTTTGGGAATTAAAGGGGTAGTTTAGTTTTGGTAGAGAGGGCGCTGCACATCACAATTTTTTTTGTGAGGTAATGAAAAACTGAGTGTCGAATTTGAGAGGGCATGCAATTTTAATGGCAGAATAAACTTTATTTGGTCAAAATCGACCGGGAAACGGCTGAAATATCAATAAACATATCTGATCTTATAATTATTTGGGGCCCAAATAATTAAATGATTTTTTCAAAAAATTTTAAAAAGGCTTGCACTTTTTCAAAAATTGTCTAAAGCATTTTTTAAATATTTGTTGATGATCTATCTATTTAACCATTATTTCAATAAAACTTCACATACATAATTTTGTATGAAAAATGGTTGAAACCAATGCCTTTAAAAAAAGCGCCCTCTTGTGTTTTAATGGCTCTTTTTGAATGATAACGGGCTGTTTACTTAGTCGTTTGTGATTTTGTATACATTTCGAGCATGGTGGACTTATAACCATTAGTTTATAATGTTACTGTCCAGGTTTGGTTACTAAAGTTCAGCATTACCAAAACTATACTACCCCTTTAAGGTCTTCATATATTGAATATGATTCTGAAGGCCGATGTGACCGTAAATATAATATTGAAATAATACAGTATTATTTCATTTAAAGATCATTTATATGCAAGAGTAACTCTTGCATATAAATGATCTCGCGAAATTCATGTAATTCAGTACATCTAGCACTTCGTTACTGTTTTAAATGTATAAAATATTTGGAATTTTGTTAACAAGAGGAATGTGAAATGGCGAATTATGTCTTCCAAAAACAAACACATTAATTCAAATATTTGTTTTAGTATAATTGGATAGCCCAAATGTTTTGCTTCAAGATGACGGAGGTATGTTAATGCTCCGTACACTTGAGGATTTGCAGCACCATGCGCGCAAGTTCTTGGCGTACCTCAAGAGCGCGTTTCGGTAACTCGCCTTCAACATCATGTAGATGACTGTGTTCAGCCAGCTATTGCACAGAGTCAGTCGCGACGCGATCACCATGTACCTTTTATCGACGCGCTCGCCACGGAGCGCGCTGACTGCCTCACAAACGGTGAAGGGTAGCCACGCGAGGTAGAAGCCACCAGCCATGGACAATGTCAGAACAATGGACTTGAGCCGTCCGCGGGTAGCTGGGCGTCCTGCTATTCTTGCGCGTTTGTCCGGCGCGCGCCCCTTATTACCGTCCAGTACGCTCGACACGGTTGTGCGCCTCTGCATCGGGATGTCGCTATCGTGCGCGCTCATTTGTCCCACTGTAGACACCAACGAGTTGTTCTGGATGTCGATGTTTTGCCGGTGGCGCTTCACAATGCGCATCACGACGACGTAGAACACGACGATAAGGATCGCGTAGGCCCACATGGACACGGCAAACGACACGATGGTATACGGGGCGAAGTACGGCTCGGAGAAGTCCACCATGCATATGCCGAACTCCCGATAGACCACGATGTTGAATCGGTCGCCGGCGAAAAATAGGATGAAGAACATGACGACTATCGACCCGATGGTGTTCGATACTGTCATGACGACGACGCGCTGTCGGTTGACGAGGGACGGGTATCGCAGTGGTCGCGTGACGGCCAAGAATCGATCACCGTTCAAAAGAAAGACGGCTAACGACGATAAGCCGGTGGCGATGGTCAATAGATAACCGAGCGTCTGGCAGACGATCTTCCCGAACGGCCACTCGCTCCTCGTCGCCGCGATCGTCATCGGGATGAGGAGGACTCCCGTCAGGAGGTCGACCACGGACAGGAAGACGTAGATGACCTGGCTGGCATCGTTGATCTCGGGCAGACCCGGTAGGATGAACAGGTTAAGGACATTGCACGCGATAGATAGCACGGCACTCAAACCAAGTAGCGAAACGCTCGCTATCGATTGTGAATAATCACGATATTCGTTCGGTTCACTCACATAGGACGTCACATTATATGCGTGTGTCATCCTGACTCAAACAAAGATATCCTTTCCTCGAAGAATCTTTTCTGATTTCTTGATCATGATACAAATATTTTCCTCCGAGAAACATCAATAAAGATGAATTTTCAAGCTAATAATAGTATCTTTCAATGCAAAACAATTACTGTATCTTGGAGAGCCGCGATATAATCATGGCGACGAATATGATAATAAATTGCACGCATTTGATAGCAGACCACGGAACAAATCGGTGGACACCAAACCCATAATCGATTGCACATGATGTATCATGGAAGTGCAGCAGTTCCGGTTAAATTTACCATCATGAGCGATAAGATACTAATCGTTTTATAAGTTAGTCAATGCATGTCAATCGCTGATCTTGAGTAGTATAGCCCATACAAGAGACCATGTCAGAATCATGATATTGCACGCGTTTCAGAAAGCTCGACCGATGTAGAACAGAATTCAGACCGACGAGCACCAAACTTGCGATCGATTGTGGGCTATTAAAGCCCAATCTGATCCTCAATAAAAAAAAAAATAATAAGTCACTTATTTAAATGCCACTTTTTGTCGATTTCATGGAAACTTTAGCGATGCCTGAGAAATGATAATGATTTCACTATCACAATGTATGTTCATCGGAGGCTTTGCGGGTAAACTGATATCTTACTGCCCATTTCTCTTGATGTCGAGGCAGAGTGATTGTATACTGCGATGAATTTCGAGATCGGCTCATCCCATTCTCACTGAATGATAAGTCAGTCAGCAACAATGTATAGACCTGCAGATAAAGTAGAAGAGAGAAATTTTAAATTAAAGATGAGTGAATTGACGGAACTTCATGAAAACCATAATAGGCCTATACGAGACTGTGGGGCGCTTTAGTACAAACCACACACGGACTACATTCCTCTCCCCCGACCCCAAATAATAAATAAATAAAGTATTGGGACCCGAGTTCGAACCCAATCGATGCCCCGGTATTTTAAGTCCTTCAGCAAGGCATTTAATCCACATTGCTGCGCTCTATACCCAGGAGTATAAATGGGTACTTCGTCGGGTGTTAAATTAGCATGTAGCGCTCTACATCATTGGGCAGCTTTGGACATCATTGAGATGGTGCACAAGATAATTGTGCGGGTTTTAACTGGACCTGATGAGTGATGACCAAGGATAAATGCGCCTCTGAATAGGGCACCTAGATACATAGCGCTCTATAAATGCTATATAATTATGATTATTATTACCAATATTCAGACAAAAATTAAATTGCTGTCGATATTCAATATTGTTATCGGAGGGGGGGGGGGGGGGGGGGGGACACAAGGTTACCCTACAAAAAAACATATATCAACCTCCTTGCCCCACCCACCCTAAAGGCCGTATCTCACCGGCCTGGAGACTAGTTGGCGACCTGTTAGCGACTCGAGTCTCCGCTGGTTGCGGTGACGTCTCTGCGACGTCGCCGCGACGTCTCCTGGAGACTAGCCGGGTCTCCGGGGAGTCGCGGGGGAAATCAAAAAAAAAAATTTTTGTTGACTTTTTCCAGTCTCCAGCAGGTCTCGGAGACGTCTTCGCGACGTCTCCAACAGATGCGGCGACGTCGCGGAGACGTCTCCATCAGTTGCGGCGACGTCGCAGAGACGTCTCCAAAGTGTTGCGGCGACGTCGCGGAGACGTCTCCGCGACGTCTCCGCGACGTCTCTTGGAGACTAGCCGAGTCTCCGGTGAGTCGTGGGAAAATACATTTTTTTTTTTTTACTTTTTCCAGTCTCCAGCAGGTCTCCGCGACGTCTCCGCGACGTCACGGAGACCTACTGGAGACCAAGGCGACAAAGAGGAAATGCTGCGGCAACGTCTCCGCGACACTGCTTGACGTTGCTTGACCCGCTTTAGAGACCACGTGACTGAGGTGTTTATCATCTTCTTGTAGATATAGGTATATATAGACAGGCAGAAGTCGCGGCGACGTCTCCGCAACCTTGTGGAGACCCATGGCGACCTATCGGAGACGTCGCGGAGACGTCGCCTTGGTGAGATTACAAGCCATTTTTCCGGTCTCACTGGCGGGGACGTCGCCGCGACTACCGCGACTGATCAGTCGCGGTAGTCGCGGCGACGTCTCCGCCAGTGAGATACGCACTTAAATGACCCGTCTTGGCTGCTACTACTACTAGCTTTTATTGCATGCAATTAGCTAAAAACAGAAGTTGGGAGTATATAATTATATAACATTGAAGCACAAATGCATTAATGAAAAGATTACTCTCTGACAGAAATTGCCAGTTTTCTATTCTTGAAATGTCCCTTTTTTCACAATTGTGTGAGAGGATTATGTTTTGACAGAAATTGCCAGTTTTCTATTCTGAATCTTGAGATTTCTTCTTTTTGTTTGTTTACAAATGTGAAAAGCATACCGTATGTGATATAACGTCATTCTAGCTTATGCATGCGCGTGCGTGCAGCTTTTAATGAAACATGAAGTCCCCAGCCCAAATTAATCGGGAATACGTTGCTAATTAGCACCGCGACGTTTTGTCTGTTTCTATACAAATATTTGTATGGAGCAGTATCATCTCTTAATCCTATCTATATGTATGGGCTATATTAGACCTCGCTGTCATTCAGGGTACATCTATACACATGCTCCAGCTGCAGACACATCTCAACGAACAAACAGATGTAACAGAAGACTGCTGCGCAGTCACTTGCAGATAATTGAAGCGTGTTACGGGAGCAACTCCCCCTGCCCCCCCCCCCCCCCCCCATCCCCAACCATGAGAGTTCTTTACCCTTGTTGTCCCCTTCCCCTAACAAAATATAATTACATATTTATTATCATAATAGTTTTGCAGGAGCTCCCCTTCCCCTCAAAGTAAACATCCACCACCCCAATCTCCCCCTAATCAAATCAAATTACATAATAATATCATCATAATAGTTTTGCAGGGGCTCCCCCTCCCCTTAAAAGTAAATACCCCCCCCCCCCCCCGCCATGATGCCTACCCCCTTCCTCTATAGATGGCAGTGCAAAAGGGGTAGCGGACAAAGATTTTCCCTACTTGGTTAATTGACCATCTCTGCAATTGAAAATTTGATAAGCTAATCAAACGGAAGAAAGGAAATGATGCACACAAATTGCTCAATGTATCAAATATATTTAATGTATTTATTTAGTATGATGTCTTTTTTTTTAAAGAAACATGAAAGAAGAACAGCAAAAACAACAGCAACAATATTTTGTTTGTTATTCTGAGTGACAATCAAAAGACACTTTTACAATTTAAAAAAAGTTATGTTATGAAAAACCATAATATTGAAGAAGAAAAAAAGGAGATGAACATTTTTCAGCAGTATATGCTGACGTAAAGCGTTTTTATGGAAAACAACGTTTCATTACAAATGTAAAGCATTTCCAATATGTTTACACTTGATTTTCCAAATTAACGTTCCTTCATTTCCTTCTCTAATTGACAGTCGAATATTGTGAATAAATGTGTTACACTTCATTACCTTCTTGAAAAGAACTGAATGAGGGCAACTCAAGAATTGCCTTTCATCAAAATGTATTTTTATCAGCAACTATAATCATTATAAAGGGGGAAGAAATATGACAAAGGACCTATTTCTCTTTAATGAAATACATACAGCTACCAATAATTTACGCGACCAATTTTCTTACGGAAATGATTTAAGAACTCCGCCAAAACATACATAATGAATATCCTAGTGTAAATTAGGCTGTACAATATACAATTACAAAAAAAGACTATACAATTTATCTGAACATGCTGAAAGAAGATAAGAATTATCATTACTTCATTCAGTGTTGTGTGAAAATGCGTTTAGTGATAAAGTGATAAAGTTTTCTTTCCCGGTCCTAAGAGACGAGAGGCTAAATTTGATTATATTATTATAAATAATTTAATCAAAATACACGCATGCGTTATAGTGGCGACTGTTGCTATGGGTTACGGAAGAACAGTTATGGTAACTTGAAGAGAACCATGCAACGCCCAAAATGAAAAGTAATAACTTTAGCAGTCCATTCTACCATCAAAATCAGAAAAATAGGCTTCCACGTAGAAAAATTATCTAATTGAAAAGGTCATCACCATACTATGTTAATATGTCTGCAGACGAAGACTTTATGTCTAGGACATAGAAGTAGGTCTAGGAAATAAATTACGCATGTCTCCAAAATGCACGCGTGTATATAATTTGCGCGCTCGCAGACGTTTGGCGCATACGGAACCATGAGGCCATGTTGGTTCCGTACACGTTGGTGATTAATTGTAATGTTTAAGAATTACACAACCATTTTCAAAGTGTTGAACATATATTTGATATCAATCAACGGTACCAAATAATATAAGCCTGTGTCGTTCTTTGCGTGGTGATTCCCTTTATTAAAGGGGTAGTACAGTTTTGGCAAGGATGTGCTTTAGTAACCAAAACATGCACAATAACACTACAAACTAATAGTTATAACTCCACCATGCTCGAAAGGTATAGAAAATTACAAACGACTAAGTAAAAAGCCTGTTGTCATATTCAAAAAGAGCCATTAAAACACATCGCGATTTACATGTAACTTTTAATTTGCGCCCGTTTACACGTAGGGGAAAACACAATAATTAGTGAAATTAATGGAATCGCGATTCAAGTCGCGATTAAAATTGAAATTTGTATGTCCATACGGGTAAAAAAAAAAAAAAATGGATTGCGATTCAAATTTTGAAATTTAAATCGCGCTAATTTATGTGTGTGTGAACGGGCATATAATGTATGTAACCATCACGACCATTGCCGAATAACACAATAATGAAGGCCAACATGAAAATATGGCAGCATCATAGAGGCTATTTTGTATTATGTAATATATTATTAGTTTGTATAAATGCAATAAATGTTCATATATTTTTAAAGGGGACCACCAGGCAAAGAACAACATATAACCGTTGTGTGATATCAAATAGATGCCCAACATCTTGCAAAGGGTTGCGCAATTCATAAACAATGCAATTAATTACCACTTCATACGGAACCATTATGGCATCATGGTTCCGTATGCGCCGAACGTTTGCGAGTGCGCCAATTATATTCACGCGTACGTTTGGAGACAATGTATAATCACGGACGATGTGTTCGTCCTAGACAAAAGGTTGTCTTCGTATGCAGACCTATGAGCACATGTTGTAGTATGATGATGCTTTTTTTTCCAATTACCGGTATATAATTTTCCGGAAACATATTTGTCCGAACCTTTTGGACTGGAAGAGACTTTTAAAAGTGTTACCTTTTATTCATAAGGATATTAGTTTTGGGTGGTGGTACCCTTTAACGACGTGTGGGTTGTGATGTTAACAAAATTGTATATATTATACATAGCCATCATTTCAGCATGTCTAAAACTGCATACAAATACAATTTAATTATAAAGGTGCATATTTTGTAGTTTTATTTAGTGCTATAGTAGGAATCAAGGGGCATATGCTCTGATAAATGGTTTATAACCGCGCGCCGCGACTATTTTAATGAAAAATGAGCATGTCCTCTGAAAATCAAACAACAAAACATTCACCAGTTGCCAAGGCATGCAGTCTTCAAAATGAAGACATACATCTACATGTGTATAGAAGTGAGTGTCAGTGGCGTAGCTAAGATTTTTTCCAGTGAGGGCAACAGAGGGGCCTTAAATTAGTTTCATGAGGGGGAACCGGTTTTCACCTTACAATAAAGCAAAAAGACGGGAGAAGAAAAAAAAATGTATTCACTATTTAATTTGCCGAAAATGATGATTTCTGCCTTTGAAAATAAAATGATGTAGCCGATAACTGTGGGAATGCGGACTAGTTTATATTGTATGTAAATCGCGGACTTGTCCAATTATGCAAGTTAGTTAATGTCACATTCCGCACCGAGTCCAATTATGCAAATTAGTTTACAATACATGTTATATTTAGATTCGCGGACGGATAATGAGTGTGTTAGCCGCCGCCCACGCTTATGTTATAGTGCAGGTGTTAGTATAGGGAAACATCGGAGAAGCACATTTGACATGGTCAAGTTTGGGTGTATTCTGTCACTGTTCCTGTGTTCAGACTTCCGAGGTTTCCGGGCCTGCTGTTTTGCCTTTGCCAGGGCGTGGCTTTGCAGCTAGTTTACCGTGCCTGCATGCTGAGCAGATAGATGGCTGCTTGAGGGGCTGCTGGAGCCGTAGTTGTGTGCAGTCTGTGGGTCTGCATAGACCTTGGGGTTTTTGTCTTCTGCGAGAATCTACATTTGAGAGATACTGTGGCTGAATAAATAAATAACACGATGACACCTAACAAACTGTCTCCGGTGTGTCTTTTTGGCCTCATCTAACGTACCACGACAAACTGGCGACGAGGATGGGATGACCGCAGATGAGGAGAGAAACCCCCTGGTCTTCACGAGGCAACCCACCGACGGCGCTGAGCTGGGACTGGACGGGATGTTCTGCAGTGAACGACGGCGCAGAGAGGATGAGTCTTCGGAATTCATGCTGATGCGATGACAGAACTTTGAAGCAGACAGCTCGGATAGATCGTCCTTGCTAGAAACCGAGTTATGTAGATGACAGCTCGGATAGATATCCGTGCTGGTGGCCGAGCTCTTTGATGACAGCTCGGATAGGTGACCTGAGTGCGATAACGGCTCGGATAGATAATCCGTGCTGGTGACCGAGCTTTAATGAAGACAGCTCGGAAAGATGGCCTGCAATGACGACCAAGGTAGCGACTGTTGGAAGAAGGCGTTGACCCGACATATGGGGCATGAACATTAACAGACTTGTCCCACATATTGTGGTGTAGTGTAGTGTTTTGGTATCGCTTATGAAATTTTTGACTTTGTGAAGTAATTTAGAGTATTGCGTTTTGTTTACCTTGTTTGCAGGTATTTTTTAGTTTTCTCGAGGTAGAGGCCTGCTTGGCGTGATGCAGAGCCATGAGAGATGGATCTACAGAGAGTGTTTGCCTCCTTGTTGGCTCTAGGGCAATCGGTGGATTTTGCGGATCTTCTTCTGGGCCAATTGCAGATAGCGAAGTTTAGTGGGGACTGTCAGGATGGCACTAAAACGCCATTCTCTGACTGGTTTGAGGAGTTTAATCTCCTGGTAGGGCCATTCCAACTCAGTGATGAGGGGAAGGCTAAGGTTCTTGTGGACAACCTCACTGGGCCAGCAGGAGAGGAGGTTGAGTACTGCTTGTCGGAGGAGCAGAGGTGTAGTTTTAAGGAGATAGTGAAGGCTCTCAGGCGTTGTTTTAGCTGGGAGACATGTCAGTATTTGCGGGTTTTGTTCCATTCCCGTGTTCAGGGTGAGGATGAGGATTTGGCAGGTTTTAGTAGGGCTCTCATGCGTCTGTATGCAAAGGTTGTGGATGCAGCAGACGATGAGGTGGAAGCTGCGGCTTTGAGGCAGCTGAGAGATGGAGCCCTGGCCAGTCAGTTTGTTGAGGGAACACGAGATGTAGGTGAACGTGTGATGGTGAGGCGTCTTTACCTCCAGCATCAGGGTGAGCGTTTTGAGGTGCTCAGAGAAGCAGTGTTGCGGGTACTTCTCCATGGTGGTCCTTTGATTGAGGGAGATGTGCTGACAGGTTCAGGAACACATGTGTCTAGTGGAACGGTGGTTCAGCAGGACGATGTAGATGTAGAGGTCAATGATGTACAGATCGATGACATAGATGTAGAGGTCAATGATATACAGTTAGATGTTGTACATACAGAGGATTTAGAGTTAGATATTGATTGTCATGTAGATGTACATGTAGATGAGGTACATGTCGGTGTCAATGATGTAGACGTCGATGATGTAGGTGTCGACGATCTAGATGTAGACGTATACTGTGATGTTGACCCTAGGGATGATATAGATGATAGGTCGGTTAGGGAGGAGGAAATTGGGGAGTTCCCATTTCCAGGAGTTAGAGAGGGCTCCGAACTGTCGACACTCGAGTATCGTAGGGTTAAGGACCATGTGGGGATAGAGAGGGTAGACGAAGAGTTGTGGAGTTATCCGAGGGAGGTAGGATACATGCCTAGCTTTACCTTTGCTTTTGGGGTGTGTGCTGCTCGCGATGCAGTATGGAGCGACATCGGGCGTGTCCGGGAGGTTGTGTGGGGGCCCTGGGAGTCCCAGTGGAAGCCAAATAGATGTTTTGTGTCTGCTACACCGGTTGGTGGATAATGTGTAAATTTGTATGTATACAAATAAGGTCCTTTAGCTGAGGATAGCTATTTTATGCATTTTGCATTTTATGCAGTGAGGGAGATTTTTCTGCATTTTTTGGAATTTCTGCAATTTATGCAGTGTGAGAGGTTTTTTTTGCATTTTTATGCATGTTGCATGTTATGCAATGAGGGAGGTTTTCTTAGCATTTCTGCATTTGATGCATTTTATGCAGCGAGGAAGGTTTTATGCATTTTGACTATTTGTGTTGCATTCAGCATAAAATATGTGAAGTTTTTTGCATTTTTGGAGTGTCCAGCAGGAAATAAGCGGGGAAGATTTGCTGCATTTTCTTGGGTATAGTATAGAGTATGCATTATGGTACATGTGGAAGAAACTGCATATTCATGGTTTTCTTTGTTTTTGTTGAAAAAAAAGAGGGAAGAGAATAGGCTACAAATTAAATTGGTTAAGAAACTGGTATTTGGAAAGATTTTTTAGAAGTTCCAAGTTTCATTAGTGGCACAGATAGAGTATAAAAAGTTTCACATTTTTTGATAAGGCAAGCTAGATGATGCTAGATACTGATTTGGATTTGCTTGTTATTATACAGGAAACCAGGTTTATATTTTGGTCGTTGGAGCCAGATTTGTAGGTAGTCATCTCATTTGATGATATTCATAGATGTGTGCATTTAAACAGTACACATTTGTAGAAAGTGATTTTTTGGTCGATGTTGTATTTGTATATGTTATGACCAAGGATTACTAGTAGTTTTTGTAGAAAAAAGAAATAGTGTATAGGCTATAGGATTCTTTTTGTGTTACTGCAGAAATGGTCTTTTTGTATTACTGCAAAATGAACAGTGTGTGCAAGTTTTGTGGAATTAGTAACCTTTTAGAGGGGTTGTGATATGTTCCATAGTTAGATTTTAGAGCTTTCGGGACGAAAGCTATTTTAAGCGGGGAATATGTGGGAATGCGGACTAGTTTATATTGTATGTAAATCGCGGACTTGTCCAATTATGCAAGTTAGTTAATGTCACATTCCGCACCGAGTCCAATTATGCAAATTAGTTTACAATACATGTTATATTTAGATTCGCGGACGGATAATGAGTGTGTTAGCCGCCGCCCACGCTTATGTTATAGTGCAGGTGTTAGTATAGGGAAACATCGGAGAAGCACATTTGACATGGTCAAGTTTGGGTGTATTCTGTCACTGTTCCTGTGTTCAGACTTCCGAGGTTTCCGGGCCTGCTGTTTTGCCTTTGCCAGGGCGTGGCTTTGCAGCTAGTTTACCGTGCCTGCATGCTGAGCAGATAGATGGCTGCTTGAGGGGCTGCTGGAGCCGTAGTTGTGTGCAGTCTGTGGGTCTGCATAGACCTTGGGGTTTTTGTCTTCTGCGAGAATCTACATTTGAGAGATACTGTGGCTGAATAAATAAATAACACGATGACACCTAACAAACTGTCTCCGGTGTGTCTTTTTGGCCTCATCTAACGTACCACGACAAACTGGCGACGAGGATGGGATGACCGCAGATGAGGAGAGAAACCCCCTGGTCTTCACGAGGCAACCCACCGACGGCGCTGAGCTGGGACTGGACGGGATGTTCTGCAGTGAACGACGGCGCAGAGAGGATGAGTCTTCGGAATTCATGCTGATGCGATGACAGAACTTTGAAGCAGACAGCTCGGATAGATCGTCCTTGCTAGAAACCGAGTTATGTAGATGACAGCTCGGATAGATATCCGTGCTGGTGGCCGAGCTCTTTGATGACAGCTCGGATAGGTGACCTGAGTGCGATAACGGCTCGGATAGATAATCCGTGCTGGTGACCGAGCTTTAATGAAGACAGCTCGGAAAGATGGCCTGCAATGACGACCAAGGTAGCGACTGTTGGAAGAAGGCGTTGACCCGACATATGGGGCATGAACATTAACAGACTTGTCCCACATATTGTGGTGTAGTGTAGTGTTTTGGTATCGCTTATGAAATTTTTGACTTTGTGAAGTAATTTAGAGTATTGCGTTTTGTTTACCTTGTTTGCAGGTATTTTTTAGTTTTCTCGAGGTAGAGGCCTGCTTGGCGTGATGCAGAGCCATGAGAGATGGATCTACAGAGAGTGTTTGCCTCCTTGTTGGCTCTAGGGCAATCGGTGGATTTTGCGGATCTTCTTCTGGGCCAATTGCAGATAGCGAAGTTTAGTGGGGACTGTCAGGATGGCACTAAAACGCCATTCTCTGACTGGTTTGAGGAGTTTAATCTCCTGGTAGGGCCATTCCAACTCAGTGATGAGGGGAAGGCTAAGGTTCTTGTGGACAACCTCACTGGGCCAGCAGGAGAGGAGGTTGAGTACTGCTTGTCGGAGGAGCAGAGGTGTAGTTTTAAGGAGATAGTGAAGGCTCTCAGGCGTTGTTTTAGCTGGGAGACATGTCAGTATTTGCGGGTTTTGTTCCATTCCCGTGTTCAGGGTGAGGATGAGGATTTGGCAGGTTTTAGTAGGGCTCTCATGCGTCTGTATGCAAAGGTTGTGGATGCAGCAGACGATGAGGTGGAAGCTGCGGCTTTGAGGCAGCTGAGAGATGGAGCCCTGGCCAGTCAGTTTGTTGAGGGAACACGAGATGTAGGTGAACGTGTGATGGTGAGGCGTCTTTACCTCCAGCATCAGGGTGAGCGTTTTGAGGTGCTCAGAGAAGCAGTGTTGCGGGTACTTCTCCATGGTGGTCCTTTGATTGAGGGAGATGTGCTGACAGGTTCAGGAACACATGTGTCTAGTGGAACGGTGGTTCAGCAGGACGATGTAGATGTAGAGGTCAATGATGTACAGATCGATGACATAGATGTAGAGGTCAATGATATACAGTTAGATGTTGTACATACAGAGGATTTAGAGTTAGATATTGATTGTCATGTAGATGTACATGTAGATGAGGTACATGTCGGTGTCAATGATGTAGACGTCGATGATGTAGGTGTCGACGATCTAGATGTAGACGTATACTGTGATGTTGACCCTAGGGATGATATAGATGATAGGTCGGTTAGGGAGGAGGAAATTGGGGAGTTCCCATTTCCAGGAGTTAGAGAGGGCTCCGAACTGTCGACACTCGAGTATCGTAGGGTTAAGGACCATGTGGGGATAGAGAGGGTAGACGAAGAGTTGTGGAGTTATCCGAGGGAGGTAGGATACATGCCTAGCTTTACCTTTGCTTTTGGGGTGTGTGCTGCTCGCGATGCAGTATGGAGCGACATCGGGCGTGTCCGGGAGGTTGTGTGGGGGCCCTGGGAGTCCCAGTGGAAGCCAAATAGATGTTTTGTGTCTGCTACACCGGTTGGTGGATAATGTGTAAATTTGTATGTATACAAATAAGGTCCTTTAGCTGAGGATAGCTATTTTATGCATTTTGCATTTTATGCAGTGAGGGAGATTTTTCTGCATTTTTTGGAATTTCTGCAATTTATGCAGTGTGAGAGGTTTTTTTTGCATTTTTATGCATGTTGCATGTTATGCAATGAGGGAGGTTTTCTTAGCATTTCTGCATTTGATGCATTTTATGCAGCGAGGAAGGTTTTATGCATTTTGACTATTTGTGTTGCATTCAGCATAAAATATGTGAAGTTTTTTGCATTTTTGGAGTGTCCAGCAGGAAATAAGCGGGGAAGATTTGCTGCATTTTCTTGGGTATAGTATAGAGTATGCATTATGGTACATGTGGAAGAAACTGCATATTCATGGTTTTCTTTGTTTTTGTTGAAAAAAAAGAGGGAAGAGAATAGGCTACAAATTAAATTGGTTAAGAAACTGGTATTTGGAAAGATTTTTTAGAAGTTCCAAGTTTCATTAGTGGCACAGATAGAGTATAAAAAGTTTCACATTTTTTGATAAGGCAAGCTAGATGATGCTAGATACTGATTTGGATTTGCTTGTTATTATACAGGAAACCAGGTTTATATTTTGGTCGTTGGAGCCAGATTTGTAGGTAGTCATCTCATTTGATGATATTCATAGATGTGTGCATTTAAACAGTACACATTTGTAGAAAGTGATTTTTTGGTCGATGTTGGATTTGTATATGTTATGACCAAGGATTACTAGTAGTTTTTGTAGAAAAAAGAAATAGTGTATAGGCTATAGGATTCTTTTTGTGTTACTGCAGAAATGGTCTTTTTGTATTACTGCAAAATGAACAGTGTGTGCAAGTTTTGTGGAATTAGTAACCTTTTAGAGGGGTTGTGATATGTTCCATAGTTAGATTTTAGAGCTTTCGGGACGAAAGCTATTTTAAGCGGGGAATATGTGGGAATGCGGACTAGTTTATATTGTATGTAAATCGCGGACTTGTCCAATTATGCAAGTTAGTTAATGTCACATTCCGCACCGAGTCCAATTATGCAAATTAGTTTACAATACATGTTATATTTAGATTCGCGGACGGATAATGAGTGTGTTAGCCGCCGCCCACGCTTATGTTATAGTGCAGGTGTTAGTATAGGGAAACATCGGAGAAGCACATTTGACATGGTCAAGTTTGGGTGTATTCTGTCACTGTTCCTGTGTTCAGACTTCCGAGGTTTCCGGGCCTGCTGTTTTGCCTTTGCCAGGGCGTGGCTTTGCAGCTAGTTTACCGTGCCTGCATGCTGAGCAGATAGATGGCTGCTTGAGGGGCTGCTGGAGCCGTAGTTGTGTGCAGTCTGTGGGTCTGCATAGACCTTGGGGTTTTTGTCTTCTGCGAGAATCTACATTTGAGAGATACTGTGGCTGAATAATAAATACCATAGAGCAATCTAACAAACTGTCTCCTGTGTGTCCTTTCGGCCTCATTCACCGCACCACGACAAACTGGCGACGAGGATTTTTTTTTTCGCAAGCATGTGTTTGTTTGTTGTTTTTTCTGGTTTTGTGTGGGGGTTTCGGGGTCACAGTTCTTGGGGGCTACGGACAATTTGTTAAGGGGGCACGTGCCCCTCCCCCGGCCATATAGCTACGCCCCTAGCGCACGCATTTGGCAATCGCTTCATTGCGTCTATAAACATCGCTCAATCATTTAGTTAATGACCAAATCTTTCAACCGAAAGCGTGTCAGAGACCTGGCACAAATAGAGGGAGAAATAGTGTAGATTTTACCGCAGACGTATGCAGCTAAAATCGATTTGACAAACAGTCCACTCTGAGGTGACCTATAAGTGTTGTCATAACTGTTAAAGAAAATAAAAATGACTCTTCATACATTAATTAATCAATACGTTCTTCTTCGTCTTAAACATGTTAAAGGGATCTAGTAACATGTCCGTATTCACAAACTCTAGTGGTTATCTCATACCTTCATGACCTTGTTGTATTCGTATTACCAATAGAAGCATGAACAGTTTTTGGTTTATCGAATTTCCCTTTTGCTGAAAAGATATTTATGATTGAAATGTTCGGATGTTTAATTATCCACTGGAAAGTTTATAACATATAATCTCCATTTAACGTAAAATTGTCACACATTACTGAGTGGACATAATATCAGATTACAAAAATAGACATTTAACAACCATTCATCACTTGTTGCATTATGACAACGAAGTTACCAGACCCCTTTAAGATGGAGACCTGCATGGCCGAATGGAACCAACATGGAATTACACAAACGTAAGAGAGAAGACAAAATTCTTATTATACAGTCATGTACTATTGGTGGGTGGAGGCGATGTTTGTGCCATTTTGTTTTGCATTTGTTTTGTTTTCGTCTAATAAAGTAAAGAACACTAATACGCACATTTGGATAATTCCGAAATCGCCACGGGATCCAAGTTATATCATTATTAATTTAAATGTATTTATTTTTTAATATTCGTTTCTATCAACATAATTATGCTTATCAAATACATTTACGATCATTTTCAAAATTGAACAAAAATATTTGTATACTGTATATTATGTGATTAATTACACTGCATAAATATATACTTCTTGGGAAAGGCGAAGAAGGTTCTAAATAAATTAATTAGAACTATTGGGGGGAAATAAACATGCCCAAGTCCGGATGTTACATATGGAGCATGAATGCAATAAAAAACAAATAATGACAATCATAAAGTAATTAAATTATGATGATAATGATATTAATAACCCTAACCACAATAATGAAAACAAACAAGGGCAGAAGAAAATAACAAAAATATATAGATTATGACATTAAAGTTGCGGGTATCAAGATGACAGTATAATAAAAAGAATTACACAATTAATTAACAACTCTTTTATAGATGACAAAAAATAGAAACTTACCTATAGCCAGTGGCGAAGAAAATGAAAATAATTTCCTTTCATATCAACATCATTCTTTACTCTGAACAATTACAAGATGATATATAATAACAGTGCGAGCCTTTGATGGTCAAAAGCAGTTCACTACAAGTCTAGATCTTCAACGCCGAACGTTTCAACGATGGGCCTATCAAAGTATTCTGCAGACGTTTTAAGTTAAAAGAAAAATAATTAAAACAAAATAATAATCATGATAAATTATAATGATGATCGGATGAACTTTGATAATCTTCCGACTTTTGCGGAGTGTCTGTCCGTTATCGTGACCATCCTCACACTGGCATTTGGGCATCAGACGATTGATTATCTTCAAGAATCTTCAGGATTGAAGGAGGCAGATGCATCATCATCATGATCAGAAGAAGAGGATAAAGAAGAGACTGTCCTGATGAGGTACGGTACCGTGTGTGCGCAACCGCCACCTGTACGCATTTTTTGTATTTGTTTTATTTGTTGCCGATGTGTTTGCTGCAGATTTCTTATGGCGCGCATCTCGTGTCAACAAACTACAATCTAAATGTTTCATCATGACTTTTACTCCGGTGACAATCATTTGCTCCGCTGGCGTTTTCTCACTTATTAATCTTTCATAATACCAACGTAGATTTCTGGCCCTAAACAAACATTAACCATCACCATATAGCATGAATCATACCTACCCAAACCTAAAGCTAATTCAATCTAATTAAAACGATTTTTTTTATTTTTTTTTATGCAGAATGTGGAAATAGTATATATGAACTGAAATTAAATTTATCAATTGAAATAGCGTGGCGATTAACACTCGGGGCAATTAATGCCGGAGCAAATGTCGTGTCACCAAAATGTATAGATCTAAGTGTTTTGACACTCAACGCATGTTATAACCAGAGATAACCTAATTTTTGGTTTCTATGCAATATGACATCATCTGGTTGACTTTTATTGACGTCTGCAAAACGAGCGCAAACATTTAGCGGCATTTAATGTGGTGATGGCATATATCACAGTGTCAATTGAAGAGGCAGTTTCTAGGTAATAGTTAAAGATCTACAAATATATTGGACCATTTAATTCGCAATGGTCATCATGAATTATAATAAAGTCTAGCGGATGCTTTTGGTAAAACGTACTGTTTGGTCTATATACCTATTTGATCTACTCACATTTCGTCTTCAAAAATCGGTACGCACAGAGGCTTACGGTTTGGATTTACAAGTACAATTTACAAGTTATACAATGTATAATAACATTAATTACCTAGGATAGGGACGTACACTGCTCTATACCAGCGGGCCCTGCTGGGATGTGGGATTCTATATACTCGTGATTGGGTTAAGGTTACGGGGTCTAATGGGAGTTAAAGGGTACCACCACCCACAAATAATAATCTTGTTATAGAAAGGTAACATCTTTAGTATTCCATTCCTTCAATAAGTTCACAAAAATATGTTTTCAGAAAAAAAATATATAATTGGAAAACGCATCACCATTCTCAGCCATGCGGTCATGCGGTCTGAATGCGCAGACTATTATGCGAGCAGAGCCAGCGGCGCTATAATTATATGCAGAGTGAACGAATCATCCGGGATTCTATTGCATACGCGTGAATTGCATTGGCGCACTCGCAAATGCCTGGCCCGTGTGGAACCACGAGATAGCCGTGGTTCCGTAAGTGGTGGAAATTAATTGCTTTGTTTATGAATTACACAACCCTTTGCAAAATGTTGGGTATCTATTTGATATCACAAAACGGTATCAAAACATATAATAATGTGTTGTCCTTTGCCTGGTGGTCCCCTTTAAATAGACTAAATGAGATAGGCCTATGTATAAACCAAATGGGTGAAGACCAAGTTCTCGTGTTAAAGGGATAGTTGAGTTTTGGTATAATAAGTTACAGTCAGTTTAGTCAAACTTTAGTTACCAAAACCTGCACCATTACATCACAAACTAGATAGTTATAACTCCACCATGCTCGAAAGGAATACAAAATTACAAACGACTAAGTACAAAAAGCCTGCATTTATCAGTCAAAAAGAGCCGTTAAAACTCAAGAGGGCTCTCTCTACAACCTCATTGGTTTCTTTTTATATAAAAGAATTGTGCATGTGATGTTTTGTTAAAATGATGATTAAATAGAGAGATCATCAACAACTATTTAAAAGCATCTTTAGTAAATTTTTGAAAAGTGTAAGCATTTTTTTTTCAACGGCTGGTTCAAATTTGTTGAATTATTGTGGGGCCCATTACAAATGGATATATTTATGGATATTTGAGCCGTCTCTAAACCGATTTTGACCAAATAAAGTTTATTCTGTCATAAGAATTGTATGCTTTGACACTCATGCAGTTTTTCATTACCTCACAAAATAAATCATTTCAACTATGCGTTGCCTTCTGCCCAAATATTGTCGTTTTGGTCAAACAGAATTTTAATAACTAAAACTTGTTAATATCATAAAGTTATCATAAAAAATAAGTTATAATTCAGTGATACTGAATTGGTAGGAAAACTCACGGTTTTCAGGGTGACTCGCAACGACTCACAACGGTTTACTAGAACGAATCGACTCGATTTAGCCACGGTTTAACGGGGGTTTAACAACGAATTGGGAAGAATTGTACGGCGACTCATAATGAATATTCGTTCTTCGTCGTTATTCGACGAGTCAGTTCGTCCTTCTTTTGTCTTTAACCATCGCGGTAGAACAATCGTGGCAGAAAAAAAAGTTGCGGTCCCATATAGTGGCGATTTCTACGGCGACTCGCAACGGATTATCATTCGTGGAGAAAATCGCTTGTAATTCGTTCTTCAAACCGTTGCGCATCGCGAAGAACGCCGTGATTCGTGTTAGCACAACGATATATAGTTTTGAACCGGTTCAAAAATGTCGCCATGCCGCAACGATTTCCTCACATTCTTTTTATTGAACAATCGGACAGTGCACAATATGAACAATTGGACTTGTTGGAAAATTGCCTGCAAAATTTGTTCCCATTCATGCCATTTGTAATAAAGCATGCAAAATCCCTCCTTGAGGCTCCTTGCAGCATAAAGTGTTGTCAAAACCCGACGGTGGATTAAGAAAATCCATTCACGCCATTTAAAAATTTGATAAAACATGTGTCAATTTGTTATTTGAATGAAATTGCGGCGTAATAATGGACACGATTTTCGCAAGACACGCACCATATATAGGCATAACTGTCTAAAAGCGCATGCGCATTAGCGACTGGGTACGGATTTCGCAGGTCACGGATATAGCACCACACCGGGACCATTGGTTGAGAGTAGTGTAAGCGGAGGGGTGTCCTGAAAATTTTCGAAGCCGAGACCAGGACCAGTCCAAATTTTTTTTTTTTTGGGGGGGGGGGTTCAACCCGCCCCCCCCCCCCCCCCCCCCCCCCCCCCCCGGGTACACCTATGCACACTTGTCATATACACTGAAGCTCTTGGTTTCTTGAAATTAGAAACATTGTTTGATCGTAGAAAGAAAATGTGTTTACTACTCTTTAAACAATTGCAAAACCCTGATCATGAATTAATTTACCTTCTTCCAGAGCGTATTCCGGATAGTGCATATAATTTGTGTAGTGGTAGACACATATGCCCACCCAGATGCAAAACAAACCGCTGCAAACATAGCTTTATTCCATGGTGTTTGTATAATCTGCAATAATAAAGTCTGTTTTATATTCATTTTGATTAATTTTGTACAAATATTATATTGTATACCCTTAAGTTCACTCTCTCGCTCATATTATAATGAAGTAGTAAGTGATAATAGTTATCGATGCATTTTCTCTTTTTATTGATAATTTGTTAAAGCAGCAACCTGTATTACCCAGCTTAAATCATTTTATGGATACTATGGTTAGTATGGATACATATACATGATATATGTCACATAAGTATATTCATGATAACTAATTAATCAAATTATAGATGCTATACTACTTACAAATGTATGGGCGTCCCCTTTTTTCCTCTTCTTCTTCTTCCCCTTCCCCTCCCCTCCTCCTCCTCCCCTTCCTCTTCCTTTTCTTCTCTTTCTTTTTCTCCCTCTTCTTCTTCTTCCCCTTCTACTTCCCATCCCCCTCATCCTCCTCTTCTTTTTCTCCTCTTCCCCCTTATCCTCTATCTCCTCCTCCTTATTTCCCCTCCCTCTTTTTCTCCTTTCGATTTTTCTTCTCCTCCCCTCCTCCTTTCCTTCTTCTTTTTCCCTTAAAGGGATGCCTGTAAAGTGTCTAACTCCACAAAAATTACTTGGAGCTTCCTCGTTTCTCTTCTACCGTGTCGTTTAGCTTATGGTAAGAGAAGTATAAAATAGGGTTAGATTTTTTCAAATGCCCCTTTAGTATGACGATATCTATCATTCAGCTCAAAAAGGTCCGTTGTAAAAGCTGACGCATATTTTCGCTTGTTTAACCAGGAAAGCAGTGTTCTTTTTCAATGAAACTTTCACACATCATTCGGACATATCTTACAATGATTTTGGTACAGGATTGAAGTCTCAAATGTCATTTTGAGCAATATCTGACACTTTACAGGTGCACCTTTAATATTCTAACTCAAACTGCAATCGTTTGTGGATTTATTGTGTATGTTAACTACATGGGCGTCGATCACGGGGGGATGGGGGGATATATCCCCCCCCCCCCCCCCCAATATTTGAGGTGGGGGGGGGGATGGCCTGTATTATTATCCCCCCCCCCCCCCAATATTTGGGAGGGTCAAACAAAAAAGTATACTGGCACATGTAATTGTGGAAGTGGCTACCAAATTGGACTAATATACAACGTTTTCTTTATATTTAGGTACTACCAGCCATTTAATTGTTTGTGTTATGATATATGCCTGTATATTTTCGTTTCACTGAAGTGAGATTTATCAATATAAGATATGAATGCCTAAACGTTACAGACTAATCAGTGCATAATGAAACTCTTGACCGTGGATGTTGAAATATAACCGCCTTGATGCACGTATACGTAGTGTCTATTTGGTTTATCATGGAATGTTTAACTGAACCTGAAGATACCTGAAAAAGAATGAGACTGTCTTTTAAGTAAACAAATATTTTTAAAGTGTTTAGGTACATTGTACATTGAAATAAATATTCGGAATATTGTTATGAATGCAACATACAGTTATACAGAAAACATGTGCAAACACTTCTATAATAATACAGTAGTAGTTTGAAAATAACTCTTCCTTTCTGTATTATCAACATGATCATGCACCAACGTTATCAAGAAAGGAAACTTATGAATTCTAACACGAGTCGTGTTACATTGCAAGGCCATGAGATTTAAAAATTCACATCTATTTAGATGATGTATATTATGTACGGCAATACCTGCGTACTTGGCATAGTAATACATAATAAATGCATAACATGTGGTTTATGTTTTACATGAAAACTCTTCTTCTCATTGTGTGCCATTGTGTGGTGACTTTGAGCATCCAGTTGTGTATGTGACTGATGTGTATAGTTTCTTATATCGTATGTCTTATTTGTTAAACATTCTTACTCACTCCTCCGTAGGCAGAAGAAGTGCGTTCCGCTCTTGGGTTTGGTTGTTTTCTGCAAACTTGATTTCATAAATTGTGTTTATTTATAACACGGTAACTCAGAAACAAGTTTATAAAAAGTGAAACTGCTGCCTTTGGTATGCTCCAGATTACACAATTTCAAGCCCCAAAATGCAAAAGCTCCCTACCGTGGGAGGGGGGACACACCCCTCCCACACCCCTCCCACACCCTCCCCCCCCCCCCCCCCCCCTCAGTCGCTTCGCTCCCTCGCAATGACTGATCATCCCCCTAATTGGTTAACTATATAGCGAAATAAGCATATGTCAAACTATTTCATCCACATTCAGGACATACCTTGCTTGTTACATGTTCTACCACAGTCATAATATTCCTGAAAGTTGATTAAAACATTTTGTCGCGTTGGTTTCGTGTCGGTTTGTATTGGTTAGTTCTAATTCCTGTTGATTCGTTCTGATTTGTTGTAGTTCGCCGTGAAAATCGTCAGTATGGGACTGGGCCTTTACAGGGCTGTTTTCATAAATTTTTTTAAAAAGCAGCCGGTAATCAAGAGGGCGCCCTCCAGACACCTAAAATAAATCTTTATTATCAAAACATTTAAATGTGATGTTTGGTTGAAATAATTATTCAATAAAGAAATTATTCAAAACAAGTTTTAAACCATTTTGGCAATGATTCAAAACATGTGTAGGATTTTAAAATATTTTCTTGAATAATTATTTAATCAGAGTAAAGTTGTTGGTCCCCAAATGTATTTCAATCGGATATACTTTGTGGATATTTCAGCTGTTTCTGAACCGATTTTGATTTAACAAAGTGGTTACACTTTTTTTTTCTTTTTTTTTATCAGATGTTTCTGCATTTATTGAAAAAATCAAATACAACATATTCAAATAACAATAATCATGATAATAATATATAATATAATTGATTTATATAAATGTGACAGTTGATATACACAAAGAAAATACATATATATAATTGAGAATTTGAAAATATGGATGTAAAACAAAGAATCAGGATAAATGCGGAGGCAAACTATCATAAGCATGAATGCTTGAGTCGATAGCAGCCAGTTTTTCATTACTTCACACAAAGAATTTCTATATTGTATTTCTGTGCAAACAAATTCTTGAAGCGCCCTCTAAACTAAAACTGAACTCTTCTTCTTTTTACAAATATTTATTTTAAAAAGGTATGCGTCTGTGTAATAGATGGAGACCTCTTTCAAACGCAGATATGGATAATAAATACGCAATTGAATTCGTCATTATAACCCAGAATATGTCTCATGACCTTCCACTGTATCTTCCAGTAGTGACATCACAACAAACGAACGGAAGTTTGTGTCTGTATTATATGGATAGAAATCTTTTGTATTCGTTAAATGCCCATTCAAACTTAGATATATAATACACAATTGAAAGTCATAATAAACGCGTGCGGTTTATATTTCCCTACATTTCTTCCATTGTACCTCCCAGTCTTTACCTCACACGAACGGAAGTTCGCGTCTGTATCAATGGACGAAAGACTCTTGTATTTAATGATCTTCCAAATGCAGACAATGCACAATGTAAAAGCCAGAAAAGGATTTCATCGTGACTTTTACGCATACATTTCTGTCACTTTTCTTGATCACACGAACGGAAGTTTGCGTATGACTTGTATGGATGGAATTTGTCTTATTTGTATTTAATGCTCTTATAAACGCAGATATTATTGAGTGTCATGAAAAACCAGAAAGTTAAATATGACATCGCAGCGGTATGCAAGAAATGTATTTATCCATCTTTATTACGCATCATTTCTTTCCAATGTTTAAAATGAGATTTTAATTTCAGTGATTTACTCTTGATTTATTGTAGATTCCGTCGTTTACAGAAAACATTCAGATGAAGAAGATGAATATAATGCACACAATCATGTTTTGGGATTGTCTGTCCGTCTGCGTGTACATGTGCTTGCCAAAGTCATACACATTGTTCATGCAGTTTGATAACTAGCTAACATAAATTCCAGAACAGGTTTTAGTATTGCCTATAATGGACTAGGGGAATGAGAAGAGGAATAACCGAGGAAAATTTGTATCGGAATCGGACAACAAACAAGAGGCTTATAATATGCCAATAATATTTGGACAACATGTATAAATGAGCGATCCAGTGGCGTAGCGTGGTCGGACTGATTTTTTTATTATTATTTTGTAGGGGGGCACGCAAATTATTTGGGGACACACCTTAAGTATTACTTTATTTGCTCAACTATGTTTTCTATTGCTTTTGTCAATTATTGGGGGGTACGTGCCACCCCCCCCCCCCCCCCACTCCCCCCCCCCCCCCCCAGACACACCACTGGGGCGATCCTTTCACAATTGCCGCTAATTATAACATCATTCACGAGCAACCAACCAAAACTCACTCAAATCTCATTCCAGTTAGTAAATACACTTGTGTGTTTTTGTTGAATAACATATCTAAAATTGTCTTTAACATGTTATTATAGGTTTTCCCGCTCAATTTCGCGATCGTGTCAATCCAATTGATAATAGGATCAAATGAATTCGCGCGATTTGCGATCGCCGTGTCAAAGCAGCATTCGAATTCGTAAATAGTCGTTCAAAATCACGTAGGAGCAAGTGAATTTGCACAAAGAGCATACCTTTTCATCAATGGTCATTCGAATTCGCGAAAGGACAGTTGGCTGCACATTCGCGAATTCGAATGCCCATACCGGAAGTTCTGTGTCTATTCTCGAAATCTTATGCGTATGCATGAATTCGCTTGCACTTATTCGGAATTTGGAAGACCGATACCAACGATTACGCGGTAATGCGTGAATTTGAATGACCCTTAATGAATTCGATTGAAAAAAGTGTCAAATTGAGCGGGAAAACCTATAAAAGAGAAATAATTAAATAAATGAATATGAATGCATAAAACTTATACGTAAAGTCATGCACTAAACAAATATCTGTATTTCGTGACAAAGAATTATTATCGGTATCGTTTCTTATCATAGTTTACGCATACAAAATAACAATTATATATTTGAATTTGTTCCTATCATGCAAACGAAATAAAAGCATAATGTCTACTTATATATAAAGATATGCGTCACTATTTCGTCATGTGTTTACTCACCATCATTATTGATTTGTTAACCTTCGGCAATTTCGTCCTCCAAATCTGAATGTTCAGGACTATTTTCCACCCGATTAAAGGGACTTAGTAACATTGTCCAACTTGTCCAAAATCCAATTGTTATTATTATTCGTATTATCCGGTTTCGGGTTTTCAACTTTTCATTTCGTTCAAAAGATATTTACGATTGAAGTGTTCGGATACGAAACTATCTACGGGACCTTTTCAGCCGTGTACAAAGTAAGTGCAATGAGTAATATAAGTGAATATCACTTTGCATTTTCGCTCATTTCTGGGCCAAATAACATCCAATTAACTTGAAATTTTCACACATTACTTTCTGGACATATCATATCGCACCAATACACATTTTATTAACCACGCATCACTTTTTGCACTTGTCAACAAAGTTACTAGATCCCTTTAAAATACATGGCATCGATTTGCGTGGTATAGGAGCTAATTGCCACAGCAATCATGACAGGATCTTGATTACTAGACGATGTGCCTGCACCTGCGACATCAAGCATCATAATTGGATCTGGGGTATACCGGGGGTATAGCGTGGTCGGACTGATTGGGGGCACACAAATTATTTTGAGGGCACACCTTATGTATTTTGTTTTTTCAAAAAAAAATTCCTTATGTTTTGTATTGTTTTTCCAAATTATTGGGGGCACAGCCCACCAACCCCCCCCCCCCCCCCCCCCCCCACGGGCTCCTATGTAATGCTCGATCATTTTAGGGCCACATTAGATAACTAATGAGATATAAATGATTGTAGACAGTCTATAGACAGGTAAGGACCTTTTTTTCTTGTTCAGTAAAAATCCAAGACCACCCCCCCCCCCCCCGCGCCTTCCCAAAACCAACTGGAAATATTCTAGCTACGCCACTTTTTACAAATATTTGCTTGTATGTCCATGCTCCGACCCCATACTGCATATGCCATATTTACAGCCTAATGAATCAATATTCTTGGGAACGTAAGCTTTCAGGTTTTTTTTTTTTGTTCTATTTATAAAATAATACTTTTGTGAACTGCGACAAATGGCAACTTTTTTGTTTTTTTGTATACAACTAATGGACTTTTAGAAAATAACAAATTTGCCCGTTAGCTGAGGATAATGGTAATTTCTGTACAATTATAACTGATGTATTAGTTAGTTGTATTAGATCACTCATCCGTTTCGAGGAATACATTCAATATGACTCGGAATAATCCTTTGCATGTCTGGTGGAATTGCTTGCCATGTACAGATAAAAAAAAAAATCTATTCTGAAACAATCATTGTGAGCATTCAAGAACGCAAGTCGATAAATTAATGGAGAAACTGTGTATAGTATGAGTGATATAATTAACATCGTTTCCAAAACAGTGAACAAATAGATTATATTGACATGACAACTATGATTACGTTATATAATTAGCCATGTCTAATATGGTATAATAAATGTGGTGCCTTTTGCTCACATACTATTTTTTTTATCATCGTGTTTTGGAGTGGACTGCATCATTCGTATGCCTAATTATAAGCAAACTTACCACATTCAATATCATCAGTACAAACATTATCAATATCATCGTCATCACCACCACCAGTCGTCGTCGTCTTCATCATCATCACCACCACCATCCCCATCGTCATCACCACCATCTTTACCAACACTTCAACCACCATCCCACCATCATAATCATTTTCATCACAATCACCTCCATATTTATCACCATCACCACCATCAGCAATGCCACCACAACAATCATCACCACCACCATCCCAATCATGATCACCATTACCATCACCACCACCACCACCTTCGTATTAAAAGCACCAGGCACCATACCCATTATCATAATCATCTTCATCACAAACACCACCATATTTATCACCATCACCACCATCACCACAATCACCAACGCCACCACAACCATCATCACCACCACCATCCCAATCATGATCACCATTACCATCATGATCACCATCACCACCACCACCACCATCACCTTCATAAGCACCAGGCACCACCACCATACCCATTATCATAATCATCTTCATCACAAACACCACCATATCTATCACCATCACCACAATCACCAATGCCACCACAACCATCAACCATCATAATCATCACCACCAGGCACCACCACCATACCCACTATCATCTACATCATCACCACGACCACCATTATCATCATCACCACCATCACCAGCGTCATCATCATCACCATCATCACAACATTCTCAACATTTAATATTAGATGAATACCATATTAACATGACCACCATCACCACCACCATGAAAACAAAATTAGTAAAGATTACGTTACAAAGTATGCATTACATTCATATTTTATTTAATACTTTTAATATGACGTACAATACAATGATAAATTTGGCACCTTCTTATGGTTCATACAAAAATAAACATTTACACAGTAACTGGTAACTAATTTGTAAACACAACTTTACAGTTTGACAAAACATCATCAAGCAATTTTTTACCAAAATCTTTACAAGAAATATAGGTACAGTTTACATTGAAAGAGTAGGGTGAAAACCAGGTGTAATTAGTGTATCTGCATATCTTAACACTTTGAGTGCCAGGGATTTAACAGCTCTATGGCATTTGTGTGTACTGTGTGTTGCAAAAATGCAAGCATGGCACTCAAGGAGTTAATGACGAGCTACTGTATAATTTCCCACCCAGTGTTGGTAGCAAAACTAGAAATCTAGGTTTCCAATCTGAAGTAATGGTTCTACGCAATAGAAATAAGACCTCTTATCTTGGATGAATGCATTCCTCTTGGCCGAGACTTCCTCCTTCAGTGTCTTAGTGGAAATATTCTGAAATAGACATTGCCCTCAAACCTAAAACATATCCATCTATAGAGCTAACATTCAGAACAATCCTGTATGCCTTTGCGCCTCCTAGACTTTACTTACTATTAAGCCTGTAGTAAGTCGGGTATTTTGAAAAACCGTTTAACCGACGGCAAAAACCGTTTAACCAAACAGGTAACCGATTTTGTTACCGTCGGTAATTTCTGCGGTCGTACGTCTGAAAAAAGGAACTGAAGGCTAACCGAAACCGTGAAAATGAAAACGGTTTTTGCCATTGCCAGTCGTGTAACTGTTTCATTACAGGCTTACTTACTATACAAGAGGAATTTTATGTAGATATTTATCTTTTGCCGTCAGACATATACTGTACTATGACACAGTATTGGAATTGTTCCAATGAAGATATGATTGTTCAAAGGGAAATTAATTGTTTATCCTTTTTAACTTAGGAGACCTCTCAAACCTTCCAAGGAAAACCATCCTGACAATGTCTTCAAGTATTCCTGGATCACAGCTTGTGGATTTAGGCATTCCCCTTGGCTGACCCTTCTGCTGACAGTGCCATACAAATAATCCAGCTATGGAAATTCATGTTCCAAAATGCAAGCTCGACCTTTTATTTTTTTAGTAAACAAATGTCTTCAATGTAACTAAATTGAACGCTCAATCTCCAAAGGCCAAAGCAATGCTCCAAATAAGCACAGCCCAGCTAGCTCTGGGCCACTAAAATTTGTTCGCTTTTTGGTCACTAAATTTCACTGGTGCTCAATTCCACTAGCCCGCATGTTCAACCAAATATAACAGAATTTGTAATGTTTTTCTTTGTTGAGGGCCACCAGATCCAGGCTTTTGGAAACATCTTTTGTTCACTTGCAGAAAGCAGAAAGTTAAATTTTAGCATTGTCCAAATTGTAAAGAGATATCACAATCCTGTATGTGCTCAAGTACTCCTAGACGAGAGCTCTTTGATATATGTGTTCCCCTTGGTTGACACCTCGTCTTTCAGAGCCTGGAGCTGCTGTGTGGTTGATAAAAGTAACATGTCCTTCCCCATAATCTCTAAGAGACAGACGGTACAACTCTGGTTGTCTTTGAGCCACTTCAGACTTCATGTACTCCTGGACAAGAGCTCTTTGATGTAGGCATTCCCCTTGGCAGACACCTCGTCTTTCAGAGCATGTAGCTGCTTCGTCACTTCCTCCTCAGAGAGCGTGTCCAGAGGAAGCTGTTTGACCTTTGACACAAAGTCCTGGATGATCGTTTCCCCTTCCTATGTAAGATACAGAAATAAAGAAAAGAATACAAATTATCAGCATACAAATGTCTCTCATTTTCAGCTATAGGGCCATTCTTGGTCACGTGTGTGACCCAAAACATGAAAAATGTTGAAATAGGATGCTTATATTTCAGTAAGTATAAGAGGTATAATGATTTTTACTTTGTATGTGACTTGAATATGTTGAAGTCTTTCAGACTTAACACAAAAGATTTTATAAGGATTACGTTACTCAATGTCAGAGGTCAAATGGCATGGGTCACGTGTGTGACTTCGCACGGAGCACTTTTTTCATAACTCAATTTCATTTGGGAAATCCTTTGAAATATGAAAAGCTATAATGTTCATCATATTACCAGACAAGTATTATAGATCTGTAAGTACAAAAATAGCAATGAATAAGCATTTTATCAAACCATTGTTTTTTATTGTATTTAATTATGTGGTAACGTCTGGTCACTGTGTGACATTTTGGGGTGGTCACGTGTGTGACATGTACAATATGAATGGAAAAATGGGAATTTTATAATATCAGGTTTAGAAAGGAATGAAAGGTTCAATTTTTACAAAGTTGGTATCAACATGTACAGGAAAGTGAGAAGAATAAGCTTGCTAACTCTCCTTTCGATATCTTGATTATTTTCTGGGTTATGATTTTAGAAAAATATTGAAATATGTAAATGTATGCAAATGAGTATGATAGTGTCTTTGTTTAATGTAAATCATATATTTCATGAAACTTTACACATGGATCATTCCAAAAATGGAATAAAACAACAGAAAAATCAAACTTCAATTTTTCCGAAAAAGTTTCACTTTTCAAAGAATGGCCCTATACATGTACTGGCAGACAAGAGCTCTTTGATGTAGGCATTCTTCTTGGCCGACACCTCGTTTTTCCATTTGACCTTTGACACAAAATCCTAAATGATCATTTGCCTTTCCTGTGTAAGATACAGAAACTATTAATCAAACACAATTCAATAGATAACCCTTTCTCGCATGAGTGACTTGTAGTTTGTTTAAGTTTATTACATCTTGATATGAAACTGAACAACAGATGAATATTGATATGATGACATCATTTTGAAGTGAAAACAGTTTGATTTTGAAATAGTCGTCATCAAAATCAATATTACAGAGCCAACTGTGCACACTTGCTACACACATTGGCATTGGAACCCTAGCATGATAGCAATCCCACCTGTTTGTCTAGGCGTTGTTTCTTGGCAGTTGGTTCGTCAAGTCCCTCCATGACGGATGACGCGATGCTCTGGAAATCCTCCAGCTCAGCAGCCTTCTCCCTCGCAAAGTCAACAACCTTCTGTGGAAAGTGGGCCAGCTCAGCTACGTGGATACCGAAACTCTGATCACAAACACCTGTTAAAAGCAACATAAAATATGAATAAAGATTCTCTTTTAAATAAGTCAAACATTTTACCAGAGAAATAATGTATGATACACAAGAATGAGACATGTCTTAGTCTATTTTCATTTATGGCTAAGACTCTGAAAGTCCTCAAGCTCAGCAGCCTTCTCCCTCGAAAAGTCAACCAACTTCTGTGGAAAGTGGGCCAGCTCAGCTACATGGATTCCAAAGCTCTGATCACACACACCTGTTAAAAGCAACAAAAAGTCTATATTAACCCATTGCCTATGGGAACCTAGTAGGTACCGTATTAACTGTATGGGGATTACAAAATCTAGTAGGGAACAGGTTAAAAATAACAAATTAAGAAATACGGTATGTACACTACTAATTATCACAATGGGCACCAAAAAACAGGAATTAGCCTAATTTATTGGATGCTTTAATTTGTGGCTGAAGAAAAAAATAATGTACAGGTCATCAAAATGGAACACTGAATTGTCATATCTTATCTAATTTACTTAAATCTTATCTAGACTGATCATATTAATCACTCATTACTCTAGTTTATAGTTTAACTTAAAGTTTGGCCAACCTGGTAGACTTTGTAGACAGGGATACCAGTTGGTTTCTCCAGATGAGCCTGAAAGAGACCCAGACATGTTGGAGCCTCATATGTTATGTACAATATGAAGCCTGATAAAGCCTGACATGGAAAGGTGTCAGAGCCTGAAATCAGGCTATGGCCTGAAAACTGGCATCGCTGTGTAGAGTAGAGTGAGTTGTCTATCTGAAGTGAGAGCCGTCACATGAAGATTGTTGACCGTTAGGACGGCATCAGCCAAAGCAGTTATCTCATGGAACTGGGGTGCAATTTATTTTACTGGCCCGACCAAGCATTTGCCCAAAAAGTACATGTAAGTGTGGAGCCCTAATTTTCACTTGAGACTAATCTAGACTGGTTTAAAACTTTGGCCAACCTGGTTTAACTTTGTAGAGTAAAGTAAGTTTTCCATCTGAAGTGAGGGCCGTCACGTGAAGATTGTTGACCGTTGGACGGCATCAGCCAGAGCAGTGAGCTCATGGAACTGGGGTGCAATTTATTTTACTGGCCCGACCAAGCATTTGCCCAAAAAGTACATGCAAGGGTGGAGCCCTAATTTTCACTTGAGACTAATCTAGACTGGTTTAAAACTTTGGCCAACCTGGTATAACTTTGTAGAGTAAAGTAAGTTTTTCCATCTGAAGTGAGGGCCCTCACGTGAAGATTGTTGACCGTTGGGACGGCATCAGCCAGAGCAGTGAGCTCATGGAACTGGGGTGCAATTTATTTTACTGGCCCGACCAAGCATTTGCCCAAAAAGTACATGCAAGGGTGGAGCCCTAATTTTCACTTGAGACTAATCTAGACTGGTTTAAAACTTTGGCCAACCTGGTATAACTTTGTAGAGTAAAGTAAGTTTTTCCATCTGAAGTGAGGGCCCTCACGTGAAGATTGTTGACCGTTGGGACGGCATCAGCCAGAGCAGTGAGCTCATGGAACTGGGGTGCAATTTATTTTACTGGCCCGACCAAGCATTTGCCCAAAAAGTACATGTAAGTGTGGAGCCCTAGTTTAACTTGAGACATATGTAGTCTGGTTTAAAACTTTGGCTTACCTGGTTTAACTTTGTAGAGTAGCGTGAGTTGTCCGTCCGAAGTGAGAGCCGTAACGTGAAGATTGTTGACCGTTGGGACTGCATCAGCCAAAGCAGTGAGCTTATGGAACTGGGGTGCAATTTATTTTACTGGCCCCGACCAAGCATTTGCCCCAAAAGTAAGTGTGGAGTCCTAGTTTAACTCAAGACTAATCTAGACTGGTTTAAAACTTTGGCCAACCTGGTTTAACTTTGTAGAGCAGAGTGAGTTGTCCATCTGAAGTGAGGGCCGTCACGTGAAGATTGTTGACCGTTGGGACTGCATCAGCCAGCGCAGTGAGCTCGTGGAAGTGGGTCGCAAACAGACAGAATCCAGCAATCTTAGTAGCTATGTACCTGTGGAGAAAGAAAGAGAAATACTAGATGGATCTTCGAACTTGATGCCTCCGCCATTGTATGATTTTTAAAATGAGCCCTGGGTCTTTTGGCCTTTGACCTCATGACCCTAAATCTAATCAGTTCATTGAATCCTATGTACCCAGATTGGTGAGAATCCTTCAAACGGTGCATGAGATAATGTGATCATGACTTATTTTTGCATCTATATGAGGCCCCAAGAGCTTCCCAAGATACATACATGTACCAAGTCTGCTGAGAATCCATCAATCGGCTCTTGAGATAACGTGATCACGAGAACGGGACGTACAGATGGACAACCCGAAAACATAATGCCTCTGGCCACTTCATCGCGGAGGCTTAACAACATTATCTGGTTGGCATGTTAATGTCCCAGTCTCACCTTACTGTAAAGCATTGTAAAGCCATGTAATGCAGTTTTTGTGAAATGCAATGGTATGAGCCATAATTGTCTCATTTCTAGACCGACTTTGGTCAAACTTTATATCCAGCCTTTTATATTGGAAACATTTGTCAACGGCGTCTTCTCCATTACCTTCATGTTGAGCCCTAGCTTTCACATTTCTTGACCGATTTGGAACAAACTTTCAGAGACTATTCCTCCTTATACTGAAAACAACTTGTTTGCCATTGTCCCCTTTTTAAAGTGAAATAATGGAATAATTATAAACCACAGATAACAGCAAGCTACAGTATGAGAGCCTAAACACCAAGAAGTAAGACCTTATTTGGGTTGAAAATACTCAAATGGGCCTAATATAAAATATAATGACTGTGAACAGGGTCTGCATTCAGGATTTTGCCTTAAAACTGACATCCCTTGCGAGAAAATGGATCAAACTGTGCATACTTACTCCGAGATTGCCCAGGCGAGTCCAAAGCCATCGTAGGTGGAGGTGCCTCGACCAAGCTCATCAATGATGATCAGGGAGTCGGGGGTAGCGGACTGGTAGATAGAAGTATGAACAGAAGTAGTTATTTAACAATATTTGTTTTTCTTGTTACTATAAGTCTTAATAGATTGATCAAATCAGTGAGCGAATTAATGTTATCCAATATCAAACCTAACTGAGGATCAGTATACTATACATATTTACAGGACCACCAGGTGGGTTCTGTACAAATTGTAATATGTAGATTTTGAAATCTCGATGGGAATGGGTTAACATTTAAATCCATTATTTAAATTCATATCAACAACAAACAACTGCCTTAAGTATGGATGCCGTTTTCGTTCAAATCCATTATTGTATAAACAATTGATTTCATAATAAGAGTAAACAAACAAGTAAAAGATTTACCCGGAGGATGGAAGCCGTTTCCAGCATTTCGGCCATGAAGGTGGACACCCCCTTGAGCTGACAGTCCCCTGCCCCGACACGGGCCAAGACGCAGTCCACGATGGAGATTTCAGCCGAGTCACAGGGCACAAAGCAACCAAGCTGTGCCATTAGAACTATCACACCAACCTGTAAGAAGATGAAAAGCGGGTAGGGAAAGGTGTATATCTTGTGAAGCATTATTCATCAAATCTTTTCTAACCTTGTCTAGTCCAGTCTAATCTAATCTAATCTCATATTATATCGTAAAGAATCATGACACGGACCATGATGCAGTCCACGATGGAGATTTCAGCCGAGTCACAGGGCACAAAGCAACCAAGCTGTGCCATTAGAACTATCACACCAACCTGTAAGTAAAGCAAGATAATGAGATGGTTAGAAAAGCGTTTTTGATCTAGTTGAGCACATTTGACCGAATCTATTCTACCCATGTCTATATAGTGTGATCTTTTATGGTAGTGAATCATCATCCTTAATCTTGATCTAATTAAGGAGACATGAACGAACGAACGAACGATCAAACGCGCCAAGATGCAGTCCACTATGGAGGTTTCAGCCGCGTCACATGGCACAAAGCAGCCTAGCTCTGCCATTAGAACTATCACACCAACCTGTAAGAAGATGAAAAGTGGGTAGGGAATGGTGTATATCTTGTGGAGCATTATTCATCAAATCTTTTCTGACCTTGTCTAATCTTATCTCATCTCATCTTATATTTCAAAGAATCATGACAAATACCAAGATGCAGTCCACGATGGAGATTTCAGCCGAATCGCACGGCACAAAGCATCCTAGCTGTGCCATTAGAACTATCACACCAACCTATAACAAGATTGAGAGAGGGTCAGAAAAGGCTGTCTGATCCAGGTGAGCATTCTTAATCTAATTTCTAAAGCCCACCACACACGGCACGATTCTGATCCAATCTAGTGGTTGTGTGAATTCATGGCCCTGTTGCAGAAAGAGATACAACTGATTGTAAGTTACAATCAATTGTAAGTCAGATCATGTGTTCTAAAAATGTGCAAATCTGATTGATTGAATAGCGCAACTTTTCTGATTTACAAATAATTGTAACTTACAATCGATTGTATCTCTTTCTGCAACGGGGCCCATGTCTGATGAAAGTTGATTTTCCACCCAAGTAAGGCCCCATAATGATGTGAAACATCTACTCGTCTAAATCAATGAACACATCATCAGGGATGAAAGCGAAATCATCAAGCATAAGAGCAATGTTTCAAAGAGGGGTATATTTTTTTTAAATAAAAAATGAAATGTCTCCCTTACTTGTCGGATGAAAGTTGATTTTCCGCCCATGTTGGGCCCCGTAATGATGTGGAACATCTGCTTCTCTCGGTCAAAGGTCACATCGTTCGGGATGAAAGCGACGTCATCGAGCATCTCCAGACAGGGGTGGCGAGATTGGGCGAGGTGAAGCACACCCCCGCCCTGGGGCTTGAGGGTGGGGCGCACATAGGAGACTGGGGCACTGGCAGACACTTGGGCAAAGCTGGAGGGAAGAAAAAAAGTATCATTTTAATTGGCCTAATTTTCCGAGTAGAGTGAAAATAATTACCATTCAAAAATCCTTTATCACAGTCAACATCTCCATCATAGGTATAGTGACAAATCAAAAAGTATTTTTCAAATAAATTATGTACAGGTTTACATACAAACAAACACAGTTGTGACACATATTTGCACACATAACTGAATATAAATCTTATTTGAACTTTACAAAATTGTGAAATCAAATTATTCTAAAATCATTACAAGAAAAAGGTTTTCGTATTTGTTCTTAATCAAACAATTCTGGTTTTAGAATTTTTAAGTTCTAACATTGCTTTCTCAACCATTTTGAGATATAATTAAGACTTTTAGAATCATGTATTACCTTACTAAGACATCCAGTTGCGCTGTGATATGATTCATGGACAACATGGGCTCAATGTATCCAGCTAGTCATATCAAAAGAAAGACAAAACATGTTATCCCTTAGATAAAAATACAGTCAAACTTGTGTACACTGAAAAAGTGGCTACAGTAGACAGGTGACCTCTATAGACAGGTTCTAGAACATTATATTTATCTGCAGGGGATCACTTTTGGTGGCCACTTTTAATAGATAGTCTGGCTTTAACAAATTATTCACTTGTGAGGTAATACATAATTTGTTTGAAACGCCTTTGTAACTTTTTAAAAAAATGGACTATCCCTTTAAACATATAAGTGAAGCACTTTAAAGGAATTTAATTTGCAAAAACTGAACTTTTGCTTCTCTCTAACTTGACATACATGTAAAAGAAAAAAGAATTCGCAATTTTTTCACTGTCAGTTAGAGAATTAAGTTGCCCTTTCGGGCCAACAAAAATGTGACTTTTATTCAATTTAAACTGGCCCAGGGCCCAGATTACGGCCCAGCGACATTTACCATGGTAATTAGCATCACTGGCTCTAACTCATCAATGTCAATATGCTAGAATTATATACAAATCAACAGAACGTAGCAGAGCACACGTCCCGCACTAACCCATTCAGCCGTAGAGGATTACACAAGCAAATCTAGAGATCAGTGGAACTAGGGCTGGTCCTGGGTCATAATCGTGCTCTCGGCCCCAAGCCACCAGGCAAATTACTTGTGCCAAGCACCCGATATATAGTAATGTGTCAGTCTTTTTCCAGGATGGCATGGGTAGAGTGAAGCCCTCACTATCCAACGATGCATTCACTGAAGGTTACTATCGCATTGCATCGAACAGTACACAGCACTGAATGGGCTGGGACTGTAGATACCTGCCAATGCTACTCCCTATGAAATAGTACACAGCACTGAATGGGCTGGGACTGTAGATACCTGCCAATGCTACTCCATATGAAACAGTACACAGCACTGAATCAATTCATTGGCTCTACAAGATGCATGCACGTACAAAATTGTATAGTAATTTGTCAATCAGTTCTTGATATAACCTGATCACCAGAACGAGACATACGTACAGACGGACAGATCGAATGACCAACGGAAGGACAGCCCCAAAACAAAATGCCTCTAGGCACTTCATTGCGACACCATTATGAAACTAGATGGATCTTCGACTGCGCGCAGTCGAAAATGATGCCTCCGCCATTACGCAATTTATTCATATCAAGCCCAAATCAACATGTACACAGAATTAATTCTGTCAACTAAATTTTGATGGTATCTGTCTTTTAGATCTTGACGTATCACAATTATGAGCTATAAGTGACCTTGACCTTTGCCCTCATGACCCCAAAATCTAATGACTACAATTGTTCCCTAAGATACATTCAGGTATCAAGTTGGATTGAAATCTGATATTCAGTTCTTGAGATTTCCAATCTCAAGCTACTTTTACATATAATGAGCCCTGTGACCTTTGACCTCATGACCCCCAAAATCTAATCAGTTCATTGGCTCTCCAAGGAACATACATGTACCAAGTTTGGTCAGAATCTGTCAATCCCTTCTTGAGATAACGCGATCACAAGCTATTTTTGCATATATAATGAGCTCTGTGACCTTTGACCTTTGACCTCATGACCCCAAAATCTAATCAGATCATTGGCCGCCCAAGATACATACATGTACCATGTTTGATCAGAATCTGTCAATCCGTTCTTGAGATAACGCGATCACGAGCTATTTTTGCATATATAATGAGCTCTGTGACCTTTGACCTTTGACCTCATGACCCCAAAATCTAATCAGATCATTGGCCCCCCAAGATACATACATGTACCATGTTTGATCAGAATCTGTCAATCCGTTCTTGAGATAACGCGATCACGAGCTATTTTTGCATATATAATGAGCTCTGTGACCTTTGACCTTTGACCTCATGACCCCAAAATCTAATCAGATCATCGGCCTCCCAAGATACATACATGTACCAAGTTTGGTCAGAATCTGTCAATCCCTTCTTGAGATAACGCGATCACGAGCTATTTTTGCATATATAATGAGCTCTGTGACCTTTGACCTTTGACCTCATGACCCCAAAATCTAATCAGATCATTGGCACCCCAAGATACATACATGATCCAAGTTTGGTGAAAATCCGTCAATCGGTTCTTGAGATAACGCGATCACGAGAACGGGACGTACGTACGGACGGACGGACGGACGGACGGACGGACGTACGGACGGACGGACAACCCGAAAACATAATGCCTCCGGCTACTTCGTTGCGGAGGCATAAAAAACCACTTTTAGATGCAAAACTACCTGCAACATCAACTAGAAGGCCGACAAAGTCAGCATACCCACGCCTCCCATTAGCCCTGTTCTACCCCTTCGTCGGCCTCAACCCTGTTTTGCTTACCGATGCATCCTAAAAACATAGTGATCAACCGTTGAACAGAATCCCCCACAACTCCAGGCATAGTAAACTATGCTGACTGGGTATGCCTGCAGGGAGGGCTTGAAAATGCCGACATCTGTCCAATTTATTGGCGATAAATGTAACATAAATCATGAATTCAAACAAAATAAACTATTACAAACAATAACAGATACCTTATCTTCCTGATTCTGCAAACTTTTATGTCCATTTCTCTTGCATAAATATGATTTTAGATCTTTTCATGACAGCTATCTGCCGATTCGCACGTGTTTTTACTAGCTGCCTGTGTAGTATAGATATGCCTAATATTTATGCATTGCAATATGCACAACACATTACATGCGGGTGTGTACTATGTGTAAGTACATCTATTGGCATGGCGTGTGCGCCACGTTGTTTTCTTGAAATGATTTGAGACGGGAGAGACGAGGAGAGACTAGTGTGAGAAGGGAGAGGAGAAGAGAGACTGTGTGTGTGTGATAAGTACATTAGTGCGTGTGTGCCATCGCGATCGCACGGAGCACAAATAGAAATGCATAGACGGTAGTGCATTATCGGATTTCCCAAAATCCGTAACATTTCAGCGCCATTCCGTACTCCCGTAATTGTTGTCAATTTCCGTACCAATAAATACATACTCAAACTTCAAGGTTCCACAGAATTTGCAGGGGTCAACCAATCATCACCAAAATCTAATCGATTCTTCCATGTCACTATCCAAACATTCCCTGAAAATTTGGTGCAAATCCGTTCACCCGTTCTCTAGTTATCTTGTACACAAACAAACAAAAAAAAAAAAAAAAAAAAAAAAAAACAGACAAACAAACAAACATACGGAACCCTTTACATAACCCCCTGCCGATTTCATCGGCGTGGGTAATTATCTCTTCAAGAACAAGCTTGTTAGTGCTTCATTGATGAATCTTAATCACTTGTTAAAGGACAAATATAAACATAACTAGAAGGCCGACAAAGTCAGCATACCCACGCCTCCCATTAGCCCTGTTCTACCCCTTCGTTGGCCTCAACCCTGTTTTGCTTACCGATGCATCCTAAAAACATAGTGATCAACCGTTGAACAGAATCCCCCACAACTCCAGGCATAGTAAACTATGCTGACTGGGTATGCCTGCAGGGAGGGCTTGAAAATGCCGACATCTGTCCAATTTATTGGCGATAAATGTAACATAAATCATGAATTCAAACAAAATAAACTATTACAAACAATAACAGATACCTTATCTTCCTGATTCTGCAAACTTTTATGTCCATTTCTCTTGCATAAATATGATTTTAGATCTTTTCATGACAGCTATCTGCCGATTCGCACGTGTTTTTACTAGCTGCCTGTGTAGTATAGATATGCCTAATATTTATGCATTGCAATATGCACAACACATTACATGCGGGTGTGTACTATGTGTAAGTACATCTATTGGCATGGCGTGTGCGCCACGTTGTTTTCTTGAAATGATTTGAGACGGGAGAGACGAGGAGAGACTAGTGTGAGAAGGGAGAGGAGAAGAGAGACTGTGTGTGTGTGATAAGTACATTAGTGCGTGTGTGCCATCGCGATCGCACGGAGCACAAATAGAAATGCATAGACGGTAGTGCATTATCGGATTTCCCAAAATCCGTAACATTTCAGCGCCATTCCGTACTCCCGTAATTGTTGTCAATTTCCGTACCAATAAATACATACTCAAACTTCAAGGTTCCACAGAATTTGCAGGGGTCAACCAATCATCACCAAAATCTAATCGATTCTTCCATGTCACTATCCAAACATTCCCTGAAAATTTGGTGCAAATCCGTTCACCCGTTCTCTAGTTATCTTGTACACAAACAAAAAAAAAAAAAAAAAAAAAAAAAAAAAAACAAACAAACAAACAAACAAACAAACATACGGAACCCTTTACATAACCCCCTGCCGATTTCATCGGCGTGGGTAATTACATACTACAATATTGATGATTTCTCAAACAAAAGACTTGTTAATGTTTTATTGGGCCACAAAAAATAAACTGATAAACATAGTTACATGCAATATTGATGATTTCTTCGACAACGGCTTTCTGTGTTTCGTTGTACTCCTCCTTGGCACCCATGTGCTCTTCATTGAGTCCTCGAAGCTTGGAGCTCGTGAAGCGAACCCCCGCCTTGTTGGTGTCGATGGTGGAATACTTGCTGTTGTTTCTCAAAACTTTCTCCTCCTAAAAGAACCAAGTAATAATAATAATCATAATATAATTTCTTATATAGCGCTAAATACATAAATATTTCATAGCGCTTTACACTTTTGTTACCCCGGTCGTAGTATGCAATGCAAACCAGCACACATTTATCGTCCAGAGCCCTACACAGAAAATATAAGATGATTTTGTCTGTGAACTCACCTTCCTGGTAACTCTAAAGAAGTACCCCAGCTGAGCGTTGGACTCCAGCTTGACGGTCTTGTTGGCTTCCAGGCCCAGGTCCCGGGCCACTCGGTTGATCTGGGTCTTGATCTCATCTTCCAGTTCATCCATCCTCTTCCTCAGAGCTGAGCAAATGATTATATATAAAAATAAAGTGAGTTCATAATAATGACAACAATTATAATAATAATAATTATAAATAATAATAATAGCAATAACAATAATAACAATAACAATACCAATAATAACAATAACAATACCAATAACTACAATAACAATAACTACAACAGCAATAACAACAACAATCATAATGATAATAATAAAAACAATAATGTATTCATATAACACAGAGTTTCTAAGCATGGTAGCATTATTATTACCCTTGGTCATCAGGTAAATTTAAAACCTGCGTAAATATCTGGTTCACCATTGTTTTAAACTCCCTGGGGAGCATACAAGCCCAAGCTGCTCAGGGGGCTACAGGCTAATCAATACCTGCCCAAGTACCCATTTATACTCCTGGGGGGTGTTTCACAAAGATTCTAAGTTGAACTTATCTCTAAGTTGGACTTAAAAAGTATGGAACGCCATTAGTTTCTTTGAAAAATTGTTAAAAGTCCTTTTTCAAAGGCACAAAATGTTGATTTAAATTATTAATATATTCTATTATCAAGGAGATTCCATGTTTTTTATGTCAAATTTATGACAGTTTAAAATACTTGCATTCTTGGTTTTGAATATATTTTTTTCTAAGTCTATATACACATGGCTTTCCATAATAGATAAGTCCAACTTAGAGTTAAGTTCAACTTAGGATCTTGGTGAAACACCCCCCAGGGTAGAGAGCAGCAATGTTGCTCTTCCTTAGGAATCCAACACTCCATGCAAGAATAGCACATCTCCATTGATGATTGAAAGACAGCTCTGCATAAATGTTTTCATATCGTATTTGATGAACCAAAAATTGACCTCGCTCATTTCATGACATTTCTCAGTCTTTTCATCCCTTGATCCACCAAGCATCCAAGCATGAGTGTATGCATAATAGGAACAATGCTATGAATAAGACTCTTAGAATCTTGAAACTTAACTCTTGAAAAATTACTTCTACTTACTCATGAGGTTGTCGTCAAAGTCAGGCTTGATGAGGTACTCGTGGTTCTCAATCTGCTGGAGGTCAAGGGTCGTCTCGACCATTTCCTGGAACTTGGCAAAGTCCATCAGAAGCTCCTATTTACCAAAAAATCAATACAAAATTAAAATTAAAATTGCATTCAACTCTTTAACCAGAACGTCAATGACGTAGCGCTCATCCGCCATCTCGCAACATCAAATATCGCAAATTTCATGCGGTACACTTTTCAACTGGTCAAAAAATAAAAATATGATGCCCTGGAAGGGACATAAAAATTAATTTAAAAAAAATTAGAGTGAAAAAAATATAAATTTGACGCCCCAGAAGGGACATGGGAAAAAAAAAATAAATAAATAAATAAATTAATTTAAAAAAATTAAATTAAAAAAAATAAAATTAAAAAAAATAAAATAAATAAATAAATAAATAAATAATACAAATAAATAAATAAATAAATAAATAAATAAATACAAAATTACCATAATTAATTAATGGAGAAAAATTTCAAAATTCTGTGTAGAAGTTTAGTGTACCAAAGTTAGCTCTACCAGATAAAGCAAACCAAATCAAAATCGGTCGAGAAATGAAGGAGAAGAAGCATTTTTTGTGATTTTTGGAATAAATTTGCATAAATTACCATAATTAATTAATGGAGAAAAATTTCTAAATTCTGTGTAGAAGTTTAGTGTACCAAAGTTAGCTCTACCAGATAAAGCAAACCAAATCAAAATCGGTCAAGAAATGAAGGAGAAGAAGCATTTTTTGTGATTTCGAATAAATTTGCATAAATTAGCATATATAATGAATTTCACGATTCTGTGTAGAAGTTTTAAATCCCCCTCCTAGCCCTATCTTATGAAACAATCAGAATCAAAAACGGGTGAAAAATAACGAAGAAGAAGCATTTTAAAAATTGTGGACGGACGGACGGAAGGACGGACGGACGGACGGACGGATGCCGGACGCCACGGCATGGCATAAGCTCATCGGGCCCTTCGGGCCGGATGAGCTAAAAACAGTAAATAAAGCATACAAATTGCATATGACATAAAAGTTTTGGATAGATTGTAGTTCTCCTTCTTGCAATTTCCGAGATCTCAGTAAGAGTCGGCAGGTACTAGAGTCCTGGAGAGTGGCTACTTGCACATCATCTAACTAATAAAAGACTTCATTTTTCACTTAACCTGGAGTGGTCCTCTCAGATGAGGTGTGCCCTCTCTCCTTCGTGTCTCTCAATAAGCGTTGGCATGCAGGTACTCAACAGCTTGGTAGACCCTGTAGCAGTCCTATGTTCTTCTTCTTCGGGTTTGCCTCCTTCAATCCTGAAGATTCTTGCAGATTCTTGTATGGCCCTTTCTTTCTCACTTTACCTTGAGTGGATTAGTGAAGACCTCTCGTATGGGGTGCGCCCTCTCCCAATCGTGTCTCTCCATGACCTCAATAAGAATACTGGGTCACCTGGTAGACATGGACTCACTTCTACAGACCAACCTTTGATGATTGCATTATCACTAAAAAAATTCTAACTTTGGTTGCAAATATATATCTCGAAAGAGAACATTTTAATTACCTTGAGAGGATTTGTAAAGACTTCTCGTATGAGCTGCCCCCTCTCCCCATCGTGTCTCTCCGTGATTTAAATAAGAACGAGCAGATACTCAACCGCCTGGTAGACCCTGTAGTAGTCCTACGTTTGGCCCACTAGCACACCAACTAAAAAGACTTTCTTTTTCACTTCACCTAAAGTGGATTTGTGAAGACTTCTCGTTTGAGGTGAACCCCCTCTCCATCGTGTCTCTCCGTGACCTCAATAAGAATATTGGACCAACTGGTAGACATGGTCTCAGAGCAATCATAGAAGGTTGGTCTGTTTACAAAAATTTTGCTTTAGATGCAAATATTTCGAAATAATTTCAAATACCTTGAGTGGATTTGTGAAGACTTCTCGGATGAGGGGTGCCTTCTCTCCATCGTGTCTCTCCATGACTTCAATAAGCGTCGGCAAGTACTCAACCGCCTGGTAGACCTTGTAGCAGTCCTGGAGCGTGGCCCGCTTGCGCTGGAACTTCTTGGCGAGCCGCTGGAAGTCCGGGACCCGCTTGAGTGGCTCATCCTGCAGGGTCTGCCGCAGCTCCAGGTCCTGGAAGAATGTCTCAACCAGGTCCAGGCGCTCCTCTGCAGAAAACAATAATTACAGTGGAACGTCATTACGAGGACAATTAACTTTAAAATATGTTAAGACTTCCATGAAAATCTCTTGAAGCTGTCAACGATACCTGCGCGTCTTGCAGAATTATTGCGCAAAATTCACCTCTTACACCTCAAGCCTGGGGGTAAGAAATAAGACATTTACAGTGGCAAAGAGTGCGTTAAAGAGGGTGTTCACAAACTTTGATTGTGCTATCACAGAATAGGACATGATAAAAAAAAAGTACTTGACAAAAAGAATCTCACTTAACAGACAGTTTTGACTATGCATTCGCCATAATACTGGCTAATGAAAAGTTTACCTACCGATCTTGTTCTTGTCCAGCAATGGCTGTTTGATCCACTGGCCCAACAATCTCTGGCCCTGTGCTGTCTTGCATTTGTTCAGAAGGTTGAACAGGCAAATCCCTCTTGTTGAGGAGTCTGCAAGCAGAAAAGAAAATGATATTAGAGTAATCGTGAAGGGAACTAGTAACATTGTAGGCATATTACCAATAGAAGCATAGAACCATTTTTTTTTCTTCCCCCTTTCGTTAACAAGATATTTACGATTGAAGAGGTCAGGTATTTAATTATCCAGTAGAAAGTTATAACTGTGTGCAAATTCAGTGAAATGAGTTAGCAAATTCAGTGAAATGAGTTAGCAAATGTTACTTTGCATCTTCGGTCGTTAGTTGGCCATATAATATCCATTTAACGTGAAATATTTACACATTAATCAGTGGACATATCAAATCTCAACAATACGCGTTTTATCAACCATTCAACACTTCTTGCACATGTCAACAAAGTTACTAGATCCCTTTAATATACAGATTATATGTTTCTATTGTGTTGTAAGTAGAATATAGTAGATCAACAACCAATATTGCAATATCACCATCTGGCAGCATAATAGATAAGCGTCTTTTTAACCCTTTTAAGGATTTGTCCGGAAAATAATTTGGCTGGGGTCTATGAAGAATGTGAATTTTACCAAAATCAAATAGTCTTAAATGGATTAATAAACATTGGAACTATTGATTTAATCTAGCACCTGATTGCCCAGTCAAGCAAGTAAAATTGGAATAAACAACATTTTGCAGCCTGGCCCGGGCCATAAAACCAGTGCTAACTGTTAGCACTGAAAAGGGTACAGAGGCATGGAGCACCATATCATACTCACTTTCTGGCCCGGAGGAAACCAGGTTGAGAGCCTGGACTGCGGCCGCATCCAGCTTCATGTACTGGCTCAGGTCAAAGGACTTCAGCTTGAACTGACCAAAGTTAGTCTCATCACCCAGCAGCTGGAAGAAAGAAGAAAACATTGTTAAAATATCTAGAACTTTGGTAAAAGATTGCAACAGAAGACATCATGAAGATATAGTTGTTTGATTCGTAGAGGAAGTCGTTTGTTAGGGGGGAATGGGGGGAGGGGGGTAGTGAGGGGAGATGATAATTAATACTTACATACATGTATTGTCACCCATACTGTACATTGTAACTAATGTGGAAAAGTACATTGCAACCAATTTGACAAAATTAAGAGTAAAGGTTCACTAACACTACACATTGAATTGCATGTACCTCACAATCTGTCTTACAAGGTATTAGTTGATGCAAATTATAATTCATCCAGTTAAAGTAAAATAGTACAAATGTCTTTACAAGGTAACTACAAATCAGCCTCTAGAGGCATTCAGCAGGCCATTTCTATCATATTTGAGCATGCCATTTCTGTGACATTGGTAGGTTCTTTAGGGCATTTTGTAACTAGATTTTCCTAGTGGCTGTGACATTTTTTTTTAAATCAAGCATCAGTTTACCTCCATGTATTTGATGAGTGCAGAAACTGATCCCATGGCATTGGTCTTCTCCATCTCAGCTGAAGACAAAACAATCAAACAGCAGAAAATTAGTATTGATTATAAACAAGACAAATGGGCAACTCCACCATAACAGAATTACTAATTATACATTTTTAGTATACTTATCTCAAATAGTTATATTGAAATTTGAGTTGCCATATCAGACAACCAAAATTTAACTTTTTTTGTTACTGTCCCAGGCCTACTTTCATCCATACTTGAGTCAATTAAACCCTATGATGGCTTGTACATACATCAAAACTTCATTACAGAAGGCTACACTTAACTGGGTATGCTTGCGCAAATTATATTTAAACCCCTTTAACAGATGTACCTGATTAAGATGTGACAATGGTTAGTAAAATTCTACCCCTTTACAAGAAGTACCCCTTTAAATGTTAGCTTATTAGGCGGAAACTATTCTACCCCTTTTCTCAAATTACTTGATGCGCCTTACACAAACTTATACAGACAGTACCAAACTTTTGTGGGTCATAGCCATTACCCAGGCAAAGCATTACTAGCATACAACTGTTCACATGCTGACACATGCATTGTCTATGTACTTAGTACGCCCAGGAATTGTGTGTATTGTAGGTGTGCTTACGTAGTGCCGCAGCGTTGACCTGCTCCGCGTTCTTTGCCAGTTTCAGCAGACGATTGAGGTCCTGCACGATGTCCTTCGTCCCAAAGTCCGCTTTCTTGCGATCGGTGATGAGCACGCCCCCGCGCTGTACGATCTGTCGCAGCTTGCTGAACTCCGGGTTGTTGGGATCGCCACCAGAGATCAACAGACACTCTCTGGGTCCCAGCTGCACCATAAGTGCCTAAGACAACAGATCGTTAAGGGAAAATAGTTGTACAATTTTTGTTTAAACAAATATGGGTATAAACTATATTTCACCAAAATTTAGTTGAGCTCAACTATTATGTTGGGATTTAAGCCCTTTGTCCCAAGGTTCGCCTTCTTTCGGTCGGTGATTTCTGAGCCCGCCACCGTGCTGCACGATCTGTCGCAGCTTGCTGAATTCTGGGTTGTTGGGGCCGCCACCAGAGATCAACAGGCACTCTCTGGGTCCCAGCTGCACCATAAGTGCGTAAGGCAACAGATTGTTGGGGGAAATGGGCTCTTAAAAGTTGTTTTATATTTTAAAAAATTGAAATACGAGATGAGCAGTAGAATTAAGATATAAGAATAAATTTAAAATAAAACTTATAAGAAACAACAATCAACATCTCACCTCTAGGTTGGAGAACTGGTCATTATCGGCAAACTCGGCCACTCCTAGCTCCCTCAGAGTGGCATCGGCGTACCCCACCCCGACGGTCCGCTGACCACTCTCTCCGGCCACCTTGACCGCAATGACCGATGCAGATGTGGACATGTCATTGCTGCCGAATAGGATCTCCTCAAACTGGGTCAGGTTGCCTGGGGAAGCCTGGTGAGAGCAGGGAAGATAGATGGCAAAACAGGGAGGAGAACATAATCATAGAATTTGAGGTTTTCTCTTCCTCAACAAATATTTAGACATTTATCCATTTCTTATCTCTACTGTTTTGCAATATAATCTGACAGACCATTCAAATTTAACTTCATAATTTTACTATTTTTTTCTTGTTTTGGGGGTTTCTTTTGGTGGGGGACATACTGTAGGTTTGATCACTCAAGATTAATTACTTTACTCAACATTAGCTTACCCATTATTATCTATCCTTCCATAAATCTAAGGGCTTTACAAACCTTGTAAGCGCCAGTGTCCATTTATTTCCCTTGCGTGTCTTTCATTCCGTTACTGTCTGACTAGCAAAATGTGTGCGCATCACCCACTTGAAAATCCATCTAACTGTGCGTTATCTTACCTACGAAAGTTATTCAAACAGTTTTTTAAAACCTACAATGAAAAGAACGGTGATATACAAACCTTGTAAGCCAGTGTCCATTTATTTCCCTTGCCCTGTGCTTCGTTGCTGTACACCTCCACCCGATACTGTCGGACCAGCAGTAGGTCGCGCACCACCGACTCGAAGTTCATCTTACTGAGTACCACAGACTCAATCTTGTTCGGACCTGTAACAATTCAAAAGAAAATAAGCAGTGACATTAATTATAGCACAAAGTCTGATTATAATTTGTAGTTTTTTTTATTTTATTACTGACAAACCTGTCCATAAAGACCACTCAAGATAGACAAAACAGGTGGTCTTTATAAGCAGGTGGTCTCTAGAGACAGGTTAATTTTTTTAAATACAAACTGCTTGCCTTTCAAGGGAATTGGGAATAGTTGGCAGGTGGGCTTTATATATACAAACATTGCAAGAGCAGGTATGACTGTACATGTGGATAGACTGAATAATTGCCTCTAGCCAAAACACATTTTGCATATAAAAAATGTGTTAAAATTATAATACAACAATGTCAAGAAATGGACAACTGTAATGGACCCTTCAAATGTAACTTCTCATAAAGAAAATCAAATATGCAATAATCCGCTAGACCTTACATTATCATGGTTACATAAAGAGCATGATAATTCAATGAAATTTTCTTCTGATTACTGTATGTCAAGAAATATACCATTGTTTTGGACTGTATTTTTTAGATTTAGAGATATTTATGTACGGACACTAAGAAGACAATTTACCTGATCCCAGGTACTTGATGACTCCCAGAGTCTTGAAGACCTCCTTGGCTGCAAACACTGCATCTTGGCCGTGCACAGTGTAGTATTCCTGCAATGCAATACAGTGAAGATGAAAACAAACCAATGAAAAATACTTTGAGGGGAACAGAAGAGGAGAAGAAGAATAAGAAGAAAGGAGGTGGATGAGGAAGACGTGGGAGAGGATGAGTAAGGGAGTTGGAGGAGGAAGGGGAGAAGGGGGAGGAGGAGGGGAGGGGGGAGGAGGGGAGGAGGGGAGGGATGGAGATGAAGGGAAGGAAAAGAAGGGAAAAGAGGAGGTGAGGGGGGGGGGGGGGAAGGGAAGAAGGAGAAGGAGGGAAGTAGAGGAAGACAAGGAGGGGGTGAGAGGAAGAATATGAAGAGAAGGGAAAGATTAGAGAGGAGAGGAGGGGGAAGAGAAGGAGGAATAGGAGGGGGAGGATATAAGTGAGAGGATAAGATTTAGGGGGAGGAACATAAGAAAGAGGGGAGAGGGAGAAGATGATGGGAGGGGAGGAGGGTAGGAGAGGAGGAAGGGATGGGGAGGAAGGGAGGGGATGAGGAATAGTAGGAGAAAAGGATTAAGGAGGAGGAGGAAGAACAGGAAAAGAGGAAGAGGTGCTGGACGAGGATGAGGAAGAAGAGGAGTAAGAGATGAAGGAGGAGGGGAGGAGGGGAAATAGAAGGAAGAAAAGAAAGAAGAGGGGAGGGGGAGGGGGCGAGGAAGAGTGGAGGAGAGAATGAGAGGAGAAGTGGGAGTAGTAGAAGGGGGAAGAGAAGGAAGAGGATAAGGTAGAAGAGGAGGGGAAGAGAAGAAGGGAGAAGAGGAGGGTTAGAGGAAGCAGAGGAAGAGTAAGAAAGGGACAAACAGAGGGTGAATGGCGAGGTTCGGGAGGAGAAGGAATTCAAAGAGTAATAATAATGGATTTAAATAAAAATGCATCTAAACAATATTTATTGCAATCATAATTTAGATGGTTTAGTAAATAATCCTCAGCACCTGTAGAACCATTAAATGACAAAATGAAAATCGTATGATGGTGTTAAGCGCTTCCCATCATGAATGTTTTCTCTCATCTTCAACAAACGATTCTCAATTTGCAAGTGAAATCGTCCCCATCACTGGGGATACTAGTTGGGAAAACAACAGAGAAGACCATCCATCAAAAGCCACATGTGGTGCGTGGATACTTTGAAAACCCAGGGGATAGGCTATTTTAATTCCTTTTTCGAATTGCTATCGGATCTTTCTGGTTCGCCACTGCATCGCACAACCCTCCCAGCTAAATCAATTAACAAGACACAAACAACTGAAATAAGAATCAGACGGCTTAATGTCAGTACTTATGGTGTACATTAATTAATAGTGCTCAGGGTTCAGATTGCATTTCTGTCCAGTGTCCATTATGGATAATTACACATATGATACTTCATAACACCCACAAGATGGAATACAAAAACAAAATAACTTAACAATTATTTTTTTCTAAAAATATCATACATGTACATGTTTGCGATGTCTCTAAGTCCAAGTGAGAAAAAAGAAAAAAATACATAACTAGGTTCACATTGCCTCTAATGGGAAAAATCTTGCCCCATCTTCTTGAACTGTTCTGATTGTGTGTATCGTTCACAATTGCTATTGATCATGACGTCATTTGGGAGCTACTGCCAGTTTGATTTATACATACAAATTGTACAATTTAAGTCTAATTTTAATGAGCTTAAACATTCAAAATTAAAATTGGCCCATTGATTTGTCTTTACGAATTCATGAAAACAAGCAGAGGAAACTGTTTTTAGCAGCTAAAATAAGAAACCAGTGAATTTTCATGTACAAAACTTACATGGAGATTTGCTCGTAAATGTTACAATTTTGAAAGAATCCCTCATTTCTACACGATGTTCAAATGTGAATAACTTTCATGTTTCTTGTCTGATTTTGATCAAATTTTCACAAATTCTTTCCATCGTTCTTTCTTAATTCTGTTAGACAAAAACAATATCCCCTCAAGGACAGTGTCCCACATATTTGTGGGTTGGTAGTCCTAGACTTCAGTAAGAAAATAACAAATTATATTAGGTATACAAGGAGAAAGAGCATAAATTTCTCTATTTTTAGAGCCCTATTTTGTTACTCTACCTTCTTTAGTTATTTTTTATGATTTTTTATGATTTTTTTATTATTGCGAAGAGCGCTATAATTTAGGAAAATCGTTTAATTGGCAACACATTGTGATATTTTAAGAACAGATTTTGGCATTCAAATTGGCAACTTTGCGGCAAAGTCACTTCATATTTGTCTTAAATTGTAATTACTAAATTGTTTCCACCTAATTTTATGTCATTAAAAGGTCAAACAAAATTGGGAGTTGCCAATTTGTAGAGGAAAACAATGATAAATTTTGCATTAAAATAGCTCTCGTCCTTGATGGGTTAAGATACTTACTGTTCTGTCAAATACCCTGAATGTCGTTTCAGGTTTCTGAAATAAAAGAGGAAAAAATATATATACATTTAATTGTGAAATATGACGGGTGAGAGTGAGAAAGGCATCAAGTAAATTTTTGGTTAAATTGAGTTCTCCAACCCATCTTGTAGGTTGGTGCCATCTCTGTGTGATGCTGAAATTTCAGATAGTAAAACAAGTATAATTTGGGGAATATAAATCTTTTACAAATGAAAGAGAGCTAAAGCTGGGTTTCTTACAAGACTCCCAAACTTTAAATATGATTATCTCTGAAGTACAAAAGGTGATTTAGGTGCAACAAATTAAAACCCAACTGCACAGTTCTCGTTAAGAGCGATCTGGTTAAGAGCGATCTACAAAATATATGCACTATTGCCTTGTCATGCAGTGTACACAAACAATGCATGTGTTGGCATACAAAAAAACATACATTGTCTATATTGCATGTATGAGTGGGAAGGTGCTACGGAAAACAAAACTTACAAGGTAGAACGAACTGAGTAAGGTGCAGAAATTTCAAAGCCACATTTCAAAACATACATTTTGTAAAAGAATAATTTGTTTGATCACAGTCCATCTCATGTGTGACATGATGATAAGGATGATAAGGATGAGGATGAGGATGAGGAGGATGAGGAGGAGGATGAGAATGAGGAGGATGAGGATGATGAGGAGGATGAGGATGAGGAGGGGGAGGAGGATGATGAGGAGGTGGAGGATGAGGATGAGGCTGAGAAGGATGAGGATGAAGATGAGGATGGGGATGAGGATGAGGATTAGGATGAGTAAGATGAGGAGGAGGAGGATGAGGATGAGGATGAGGATGAGGAGTTGTAGAAATTGCAAGGCCACATTTCAAAACATACATTTTGTAAAATAATAATTTGTTTGACCAGTCCGTCTCATGTGTGACATGATAAGGATGAGGATGATGAGGATGAGGAGGAGGATGATGATGATGATGAAGAGGTGGAGGATGAGGATGAGGCTGAGAAGGATGAGAATGAATCATTTGTTTGTGCACAGTCCGTCTCATGTGTGACATGATGATAAGGATGAGGATGATGATAAGGATGAGGATGAGGATAAGGTTGAGGTTGAGGTTGAGGTTGAGGTTGAGGTTGAGGTTGAGGTTGAGGTTGAGGTTGAGGTTGAGGTTGAGGTTGAGGTTGAGGTTGAGGTTGAGGATGAGGATGAGGATGAGGATGAGGATGAGGATTAGGATGAGGCTGAGGATGAGGCTGAGAATGAGGCTGAGGATGAGGTTAAGGATGAGAATGAGAATGAGGGGGAGGATGAGGATGAGGATGAGGATGAGGATGAGGATGAGGATGAGTAGGATGAGGATGAGGAGGATGATAATGAGAATAAGGATGAGGAGCAGGAGAATGAGGATGAGGATGAGGAGTTAGGTGTAGAAATTGCAAGGCCACATTTCAAAACATACATTTTGTAGAACTAGAAGAATCATTTGTTTGATCACACTCCGTCTCATGTGAGACATGATGATGATGATCATAAGGATGAGGATGATGAGGATGAGGATGAGGCTGATGAGGATGAGGATGAGGATGATGAAGATGTGGAGGATGAGGATGAGGATAAGGATGAGCAAGAGGATGATGAGGATAAGGATGAGCAGGAGGAAGATGACAATGAGGATGAGGATAAGGATGAGGATAGGATGGGGAGGATGGGGATGAGAATGAGGAGGATGGGATGGGATGAGGATGGGATGGGATGAGGATGGGATGGGATGAGGATGGGAATTGGATGATGATGATCTTGAGGATGAGGATGGTGATGAATATGAAGATGAAGCTGCAAGATGAAGATGACGACGGCAACGACGACAATGAAGAGGATGATGATGATGGTTGTGGTGGTGTTAAATACAGTTTTCAACAGTAGCATTGTATGGTCAGACTGATTATTTATTGGCACATAATTGGGGGCACTCACAATATAATACGCATTACTAGTAAATTATAGAATTAGAACAATATATTTTATTTCATATTAATAAATACCACCCTGCACCACTTATGTTTTATGTTTTGATGTCAAATTAACCTGCACCCCTGTAGCAAAGCCACAGGTTTTCAATGTTGACGTAGAATTTTAACCGTCTAAAATAAAGTTATACCATTTTGTCTTTACCTTTAAATTTGTACAAATTTTACAAAAGACTTCCTACACAGTTTTCTGTGTGTGGTGCTAATATATTTTGTGGGGGGAGTCATTTTATCAATACTTGCCTCTGGCATCGACCGGAGAAACGCAATGAATCCTTGTTCTTGAGAGGAATCTGATAAAAGAACAGATGAAATATATCATTAGTAATCATATAAAGTACAACTTAAATATACAGTAGGTCTAAATCAAATCAGAACTGTGTTTTTTTACCAAGAGAAAAGCGGTGAGTTGATTGCAGTGCCATGTTTAAAGTTGACTTCGGCGCGCGAGCGGGAAATAAACACGTGCTGCTAATGGACGATTCCACTTAAAATTAGGTAAAATAAGACGAATCATCATATAATTTTAACTATTTTATTATGGTATTTTTAAAAATTATTCAATCCCATATAATTTTAAAAGTTGTTTTATTTTCTACTCTTATATTCTAGATCAATTTTATTTATTTTGATTTTATTTAGAATGACAAGCTGTATAAAGTTGAAACTAGTACCCCCTTTTGCAAATATAGAATCTCCTTTGTTTATAAGTTACAGTACTTCAACGAGATCTTTCGCTTCGCTCAAAGTGCAGATTACAACTTACAATTAAGCAAGCTAAAATTCATATCCAACTATCTTTTTTTATGTTTATAGAGGAACATGGGATCAGATGAATGTTCTGAGGTACTTATGTTCAAGATGTCCCATTTGAAGGATGTACGGTAAGCTGTAATTGTTATCATATTTGTCTTCATTTTTCACGTTACGGCTGGTCGTAGTCGAAATCGGATACGATTTAATTTTACCATATTCGAATTCGATCACTCTTAGTACTCTGACTCTGAGTCTTTAGACTAAGTCACTTAGTCTAACCATTTTTAGTGAAAAACACGCCATGTCCTTTTACTATTTTGCAGGCATCCATTGTCACTAATGTAGGAAGCAAAGGGGGGAAATTACACTTTACCTTTAGCCTTGGGCTTTGATTTTGTTGTTTCACTTTCTGTAACATAACTAGTTTCATTAGCTCTGTCTGACTCACATAGACCATAGTCATACTCATAGATCGATCTACTAAAGTAAATGGTCCAATCAGTTGGACCATTTACACGCAATATACGATAATATGCTGGAGATAAGCATACCGCCCATTCATACAACAGTTGAACGCTATGTTTTAGGAGGGAGAAATCGGCCGACAAAAAATGTTTTTGCGTTGGATAGTGCAACACTCTGGCGGAAGAGGTTGATCTCCACATTTGCACTATTGTAATTTGTGTGGTCTGACTCTGACTCTGAGTCTGACAATTTGTTAGATTTGTTTTGAAATTTAGATGGGGGGTTCATAGATCGACAAGTCTAGCGTTTTCATGGCCTCTTTTACATTTTACTGAAATATTTTACTGTCGGCCTTTCTACAAGGCAAGGGTGTTCGGGGCAACCAAAAAAAATATTTGTATGTCACAAGTGCTATTTTTTTATTTGAAAAAAGAAATCGCCCTCGTGAAAATGTCCATGGTGGCTTTTTGGGGGTTCACAATCATGTCATGGGCTTTTTTTGTCATGTATTCATTTGTTTTCATTTTCTCAGACATTGTAAAAAATGATTATAAAGATCCCTATACTAGGCTATACCGGAGCCTTGCCCTTGGCTACATTGTAATTGGGCTCAGGGCCTATCACTTGCACTGGCCCAGGGCCAGTGTCTGAAATTGCACTTTGGGCCAGCAAAAATGTATAAAAAACATAGTTTGATGGCCCGATCAGGCAAGCATGAAGCAGATTTTCAACTCAAAATTGACAAAAATTAGTATTTAGAAAAACCATGTTTTCTTCCATGTCATGCTCCATCTATAATCACAGGTTTGATCAGAAAAGAGAATTCAAATTTTTGATAGTAAAAAGTTAACTCATGAAATAAAATGTTGGGGCCAGTAAATTTTCCTTTTGGGCTACCAGAAAAGGGGAAGAAATTATTTTCACTGGCCCGACTGCGCCACTAACAAAAAAAAGGTAAGTGTAGAGCCCTGCTGAAGGCAAGCATTCTCAGTCAAATAAAAAGATCACTTTGCTTGCGTGGGACACAGCGAGGGCGATTTTGTTAAACAATTTCAATTCAAAGCAGTCAATATCACCCATTACATTATTATCATGTCAAAGATCAATAAATCTGTCATTTTCAGGGCCTCTTTTACATTAATTGTACTGTCCTACACTGCTGGCCCTTTCTATGACAGATTCGGTAATGAAGGACAAAGTTAAATATTCATTAAGTAATTCGCTAATTAAGGTCCAATGGGAAATGTGATATTAAGTTATAGCCCTTAAAAAATAGCTTAGCATTTTAAGAAATGTCATGAATCTTCAAATACTCTTTAAAAGTTCAAAATTTTAAAATTCACTTTTCTCTGTAACAGGACACTTTTCCACATGAAATTTTGAAGGGTCACAGAAGTGTGCCAGACAATCAAAAACATTATTCGTAAAAAGTAAATTTTGGTATTTTACAGGTTTACCTGTGACATTTTGATAATCATTAAAGGAGAAGTTTCCCCACCTTCAATTTACTTTTGGTTATAACATTAAAACATAATTTTATGAAAATGTGTCCAACGTTTGCCCTCTAAGCAAAGGAGGGACACCATTCAAAGTCAGTCGCTGTATTGGCTAATCCCATTCATAGTGTACAACATGGAGGCTGCCATTATATTTGTTGAAACCCGGATTTTGAATGGTTCACACTAAAATGTGATGTCTAACCCGAACAAATAAGCCCCGCCTTGTTTTGTTAGGTCTCGCAGCTCGCAGGGTTTGTGCACAAACAAAAGGCAAAACGTGAGCCAACAAAAAGAGGTGGAGCTTATTTGTTCGGATTTGATGTCACAATTTAGCGCGAACAATTCCAAATCCGGGTTTCATAAACATCAATGTCAGCCTCCATGACGTACGCGATGAATGGGATTATCCCGTACTGCGAGTGACTTTGAATGTTGCTCCTCCCTTGCCCAGAGGGCGAATGTTGGACATATTTGCAAGAAATTCTGTTTCAATGTTTCAAAGAATTGAATCAAAAGTATCTAGAGAATGTAATGTAGGGAAGCTTCTTATTTAACTTCTACAGGACAGATAGACTTCAGGAATGAAAATAAATGTTGACATTACGTATGTCATTACGTATGTCATTATCAATTTGACACCTATAGGACATCATACAATTTTTTATGAAATTCTTATTTTTAATTTTAGCTTTCATTTGATGCCAAAGTTGGTCAATAACAATTATTTTGAAATTGTTGGTGTCATGCCAACTTTGCCCACACGCGCTGATGCATTTTCCAAATATAATTTGTCTGGAAACCTAACCTATTTTAATGGTGGAATGGACTACTTAAAGTATAAAACTTTCATTTATAAGAATGTTATTTGTGGGTGTTGGTTCCCTTTAAGTACATGTAGTATATATGTGTGTCCCAAAGTGAAACCTTTATGGGGCAGTAAAAATCTTTCCTATTTTGAATTTTCCATGCAAAATAAATTGTCAAATGTTGAAGGATCTGCTTAAAATGTGATTGATGTATGAAAGGGTACTAGACTACTAGTATCTAAAATATCCCCCTACCCCCCCCCCCCCCCCCCCAACCCCTGCACCTGGACGATTTTCTCTTGTCATGTTTGTTTAATAGTTGAGCAAAGTTGCCAATTGATCACTGAACAGTCATCAAATAAGCATCTGAACAAATTTGCAGATTTTGAATGTCAAGGGGATGGGTTCTGAATTTATGTTTCAACAAGCCTTTAAAGGGATCTAGTAACATCGTCAAAATCTTCAAAATTCCCTCATACCACGTTGCATTCGTATTAACAATTTAGAAGCATGGGACAGGTTTCGGTTTTTCAAATTTCCCTTATTTGTTAAGTTAAGTTAAGTTAAGTTAAGTTAAGTTAAGTTGTTATTTGTTAAGTGTTCAGATGTTAAACTATCCACTGGATAGTCGTAGCCGTGTACGAAGTCAGTGCAATGAGTTAGTGAATATCACTTTGCATTTTTGCTCATTACTTGGCCATATAACGTCCCTTTAACTTGAAATTTTCACACAATACCCAGTGGACATATATATCAGAAAGAACAACCATTTGTCACTTTTTGCACAACCATTTGTCACTTTTTGCACAAGTATGTCAACAGAGTTACAAGATCCCTTGAGAGAGGTTATTGCATGTTGGTGTGCCGTGTACCAGACAAAAAATTAATTTATATTTTTCGGGGCAAATTTATGGGGGCTCTTTTTGGCATTTCGGGGGCAAATTTGTCCTGAGCCCCCATTTTTTTTTTTCACTGCTGTGTGCAATATGTGTACATAGACCTACAGGTGCATGCATAGTTTGTTTGGATGTCTTTATGTTAACTTCTGTGTCTATAAAGTAGCCCACAGTAAAGAGTGTCCATTTATTTTGTATGAGTGTGTTTGTGCAATAATGCCTTAAAGGTATCTAGTCAGTTTGTTGGTAAATTAATGCAGAAAGTGATGAATGGTTGGTATTACATAATTATGTCTAGTTTTGTGATCTGATATGTGAAAGTTTCTTGTTACCTCCGCCAACGAAGTTGGAGGAGGTTATAATGTATTCGGTCCTGTTCGTTTGTTCGTCAGTTCGTCACCAGTCTCCTGCGCACAATTTCACAGATATCTCAGCCAATTTTTCATACAAGCTTTGTGTTCATCTAGAATAGAACCCATTAAATTTTCAAGGTCAAAAGTCAAGGGCATAATGATAAAAATAAAAATATTAATAAATTTACCTCACACATTCTCGCCGATACATGGACAACAAAATAGGAAGTGATAATCGGCATGCACCAAGACGATCGTTAGAGAGCAAACAAATAGTAGGTACCGTTAAGAACTTTGGGCAGCCTATTTTTACCTCCGCCAACGAAGTTGAGGTCAAGGTCACGCAAACATCAACATTTGAGTGTTGGCGAGCCGCGGAGGTACTGTATGCACTCCGTGAGTGCACTGAGTCTAGTTTAATGGATGTTATATGGCCGAGTAATGAGCGAAAATGCAAAGTGATATTTGCTTACTCATTGCACTGACTTTGTTCACAGTTATGACTATCCAGTGGATAGTTGAAAATCTGGACGCTTCAATCGTAAACATCTTTCTATCTAAAGGGAAATTTAAAAAATAAAATATTAAATTGCAATTTAAATCGCCTCTATTTTGTTATCACCGTTTTAAATCACCTCCATAGGCTGTGTGTTGTAGAAAAATTTTGTTTTTATTTTGTTTTGTATATATGTATTATTTTTTTAATATTTCAAAATAGATGAATTGTGATACATTTGCCCTTCAATTATGCTTAAAATACTACAAAATCATTAAAGCAGGGCTCAATAATTGGCACTAGCGCTGGCCCGCTTGCCCAGGGAAAGTAAAAATTAATGATGGGCAAGTAAAATGTCATAAATGATCAAGTTTGGTTGCCCAGTTGCCTATTCGGCAGCTGATGTAATTCCTAATGTTTAAATCTTATCTAGAAATAACAGCAAGTACATTTCTGTTCGGACGAGCAAGATCAAAAAACAATGTATGATTTTACTTTTCCGATCAGGACAGTAGAGAAAAAAGTTAGTCTGGCAGCTTAAAAAAAAATCATAAAATTTGCTTTTAGGTTTGATTGAAATTGATTTGTTTGTACTTGTTTCAATTAATAATTTCCCCAACCCTGGGCTTAGAGCTAGTTGAATTGAACTTGTTATATCAATTACCCAAGCATTTTTGTAAAGAAATCTAAAACAAATGATGATGAATAAAAAGTAATTATATCAAAACTAAAAGTATCCCCAAATCCATGAATAGTTGTTGTTTTTTCCATCTTTGTCCTTTCTTTGAATAATTCTGGATGTTGTATCACAAACATATTTGATGCCTTTTGAAAGAAAGAAATCTGATTTAAATATTTAAAAATCATGATTTTATTTTTGTTTTAAATCAGAAAAAATTCCCCCCAACCCTGACAAGGTATGAAGGCTCCTAGATTTCTAATTAAGTTTGTGGTTTTGGACAATGTTACTAGATCCCTTTAAATGAATTAATACAGGCTACTTAACTAAATGTGTGTGTATCATGTCTTTGTCAATGTTGTGTACATTTGTTTCTGGTTGGAGACAATTGGATTTGAAAAGTATATCACACATTTTCAAACACACTGTATAAAATCCCAATCCCCAAATCAGGTGTCGTACGGACTGCAATGGATTAAGAAATGCAGGGATTGTGAATATGAATGAATATTTACACACCTACAAGAGTAAGGGGTTCTTATTGTAAAATAAACTTAAACAGCTGTTCATATTTACCATGTGAATGCATCAAAGTGCCTATTGCCTTGACCTTTAGGAAAAGTGCAAATCAATCATATTTTTCATAAATTGCTAATTTTGTGATAAAGGACCAGAAAAGTAGAAACGTTTGGAAGGGTGCATTTGTTTTAAGTTAATTGATTCTAGAATAATGATAATTATTACCGTGATGGTACTTTGTAGTTCTCCCAATAATGATGGACAAATAAACAATGAAAATGATGAATAAAAGTAATTCATATTGTTAGTACATGATGATCAGATTAATCTATTTTTAAAATCTAGATTGATATTTCTTATTTCTCAACAAGGTTTATTTTTTAAAGTGTCTTATTTGTAGGACTTCACTTTCCTTTAATGATCTTGTACAGTTGTCATCTCCCACTCTCTTTCTTCCTCTTTTCCTCTCATTTGTTTGACATTTCATTTCTTTAATTATTGCCAACTCCCCTATCTTTAGAAATGTTAGTCTTTAGTCTTACTTTAGTCTTCAATCAACGTTGTATTTAAAAACAACCAGAGAGGTGGGAGGGACCGAGTACAACTTCAATTATGTTTCTACTTTGCAGTCACTTTCCGTTAATTTCTAATCAAGAAATTGTAATGATCTCTCCTCTTTCTCTCTCCTTTTCGCTCTCTTGCTCTGAATCATCTTTATTCCACATTATTCTGTAAGTACTGCCAATAAATCTAGCTCCCCTCACTTTCCTTAGTCTTTATAAAAGCGAAATGACAGTTTTGGGAAAATTACCGAAAATGACTTTATTGGCCAAACGAATTGATTAGTATTGTTAAAAAATAGTATAGCAAAGGGCTTGTGACGTTAAATTAAGAAGTATCAGTTGAAATGTTTATTCATGCCGCTGACATTGGGTCGAAATTCACCACCAGTTCGGCCTGTTACGCCGGCGAAGAGCATTGGTGTAAAATTAACCATAGGCATTGCACGCAACCGCGAACATGCGGTTTAATTGTGTCAGCGGCTGATCATTTTAATTTCGAAAATTTTATTGCTCAAATATATCATTTCAACGCAGTTTGTGTCCAAATCTTTACATTTTATTTAACAGATAAGTTATGATATATTCTTTCACATGGTTGGTGAAAAAATTGTATTTTTTCATTTTTTGTGGGTGGGGCGTCATTTGGCTTTTAAATCAACTTCTTATAAATTACTTGTCTCTCTCTCTATCCTCCTTTCTTTTCAGAGCATTACTTTTCTTTTGCTCTTTCAGTTTCGAAATCTTCAATCCACTTTTTTACATGTACAAGTGGTTCTCCATATCTCTTTCTCACTCTCGCTTTTATCAAAAATCTTCAATCTACTTTGAAGTCGCTAATAATATTTTCTCTCTTTCTCTTTCCTTTTCTCTCATTTTGTTCCTCTCTCTCCCTCTCTGTCTCTCTGGCTCTTTTTAAAGTCTTCAATCCACTTTTAAAGTCCATATTACCGTTTCTTTCTTTCTCTCTCTCTCTCTCTTCCTCTTCTTCAATCCTAACCATGGTCATTGCTCATCTCAGGGAGGTTCAGGTTCCTCAAAAGCAAGAAATGCTTTGCTTTATTTTCTATAAATCAAAAAGAAGTAAAAAAGCACCAAAAAAAGAAGAAAAAAGAATTTAGATAGAAATTCTCTCTTGCCCGAGGAAGAAATTAACTTGTGAGGCATTGTCTTACCGATCCTGTTAACCCAGATGCAAACGACCGCCACTTCTTTGCGACAAGTAACTGTCATCTTCTTTTCTTCCTCTTTGTTTTAGTTTTTTGCTTACTTTTTCAGTTTAAAACCGATCCTTTCTCTCCCACAAGTTCTTTCCCTCCGAGTCTCTCAGATGTACACCCGATAGCCTTTTTCATTTTTACAAGCAAATGAGAACCATCCATCAAGAGTATTTTCTCCCATTTTGTTTTCCTCTCTCTCTCTCTCTCGCTCGCTCGCTCTCGCTTTACCCATCACTCTCAACCACAAGGACGACTTCCTTTTATTCCTTTAATGTCCTCGGCGCTGTGTATGATCGCCCCCTTGAGACGCTTGAGCACGCAGTTTTGGACAAACACGGAGCTGATTTGATGGAATAGTTAACTTGCTTTGCCCATAATACTCTTGCCTTTGGCGTTAAGCTCTAATGGCCTGCCAAAACCTGTGGTGGAAAAGAAGGAAAAAAAGGGGGAAAACGCTTTGCAAAAAAAATTGTCCCGCTATCAACGAGATAACGTCGCGCCTTCCCCAGATACACACTTTCAATCAAGATGTTAATTATCTGGCATTTTCTGTTGCAAAAGTCTTGAGTTACTTCCTCGAAGTGCTTCTATCTGTGCCTGGATGCGCGCAAAAAAAGTGGGAGGGAAGTTAAGGAGGGGGATAACAATAAATAACACTTTCTCCAGAAAGAAACAACAACAACATGCTGAATTAAAACGCCTTTTTGAATAACCAAGCGACTTGAAGTTCGGGGGGAAGCGGTAACAAGATTTTGGCGTCTTGGGAGTAGTTTTGCATTACTTCTTTGGGGTTGTTTTGCCTTGCGTGAAATTGTCAGCGGGTGTAACAGGAGTGGCCAGGCAATTATTTCTTAGCAATTACGGCACATCTACTCCTCTCCATTTAAGATCATCTCCACTGTCGCAAGCACTCCGCAGGGGGAAGCGGACAATAAACAGAACCGAAAAGGGGATTGAGAATCTTGCACTTTTGCCTGCAGCGACACGTTAGTCATTTTCAAAAAATTGATCTATTAACCTGTTCGTTCTTCGATAGTGTAATTCCCATAGTGTTTATGTATGCTATGACAGATTTCCATAATTGGTTTAGTAATTGGTTAAACAAAAAGAAATTGTATCCATTTTGAGAATTATTGAAGGAAACCGAATACAGGACTCAAAATGATCACTGGCCAGCTGGCCCGGGGCCACAAACTTTTTGATTTTCCTTGCCCTACTGGGCAACCAAAATCAACTTACTATTTTCTTCTTTTTTTGGGGGGGGGGGGAGGGCTCCCAATTCTGTTTTCAGGCAAGCAAGGGCCACCTGGAAAAAGTTCAATTTGTAGTATTGCAGAATATAATGAAACACTTCAATATGGCAAGAGTGAACAGGTTTGAATTTACCCTTATTATATAATAGACTCTTCTCATGATAAATAAAGGGATATTGAGGCAAAAACTCATGTAATTGAGAAGTGAACAGATGAAGCCCCAAGATGCCTAAGTTCTTTAGGAGAGAATCTATTCCTTAACAAAGATATATTTGAAAGGCATTTCAATATTTGCATTTATTTTTTGTGCATTTAAAAGCAGGAGAATCCTCAAAAATATATGTTTTACCTCCTCACATCCTCCCAAACAGTACCTATTCTGTTGTGGCCTTTATTTTCAAAGAGTACAATTATTGGATAATGGAGTAAAATTTTATTAAAATAACCTACAAGTAATGAACAATTGTATTGTGGGTCTGCTGATTTTGCACCTACAATTTATTTTGCTGGACTATTTAGGCCACAAGGAAAAAAAAACTACTTGAAATTAAATCAAAACTATAATCACCCTGAATTACAAATCTTGAAATGTCACAGTTCTTGCAAACTGAAGTGTGCTGTTTATCGATTTAATTTGTTTAATTTAATTAATTTCATTTTCAACTCTACCAGAATACTACTTAATTGCTAATATTGATTAAAAATGTAATTATGAAGAATGTCTGAAAATGAATTGAGGGACCTGAAGTATGAGGATTATTCCAAATATAATATTCAAGATTTCTGAAGTACAATGTTTTGTTAAAAATTGTAAGCACAAGAGTAGGAAGCATTTATAAGCAAATATTGACTAATAACTTGCTACCTACAGTTACAAAAACAAACCGACTGCCCGGGATGGATTGGCCTAGTTCACACACGTCCCTTTCCCACAAGCGTTTAGTCGCGCTCGATTGGCGATACCGCCTGATCGGTTGAAATGGCCCAATTGTAAATCAATACGGTTTCCTAATCGCCTGTAGATCGTGTGACTCTCTCCGGGGGGACCGAGCAGCTCCTCGATACAGATGTCGATTCATCCCTAATAGTCTTCCGACAGATCGCCTTGGAGATGAGCGATTACTGAGGGCGTAAGAGGGATTCTCAGTTCTTGATCAAGTTTGTGCAATGTGCATGTAATGTAGGTTAGCTTTCTAGAGTCACTAGCTGCCTTATTCTGGCTTTGTATACTCTGTATTTTGCTGGTATACTTTTTCTTTTCTTGTTTTCTTTCCGTCATCATTTTTTTTTTTCTATAAAAACTAAGTTTTTGTTTGTTTTTTTCTTCTTTTTACCGTATGTACTGAAATTTTACTTTTTTTAAATACTTTTATAACATAATTATAATTCTTTTTTAATTCATAAACTTTATTTTTTGTTGAATTTTTGGTTTCTGTCTGTTGATCTTTATTTCTGCAAGTTATGTTCATACATGTCAGTTTCATTGTTGTGTTTTGTTTACTTTCTGCCTTTCTCTCACACTCACTTTATTATTGTCTATTCTTCCTTTCTAGATGGACTATTTTATTTCTAGCCTAGTCCTGAGGAATATTTAGATTTCAGCTTTTTTACCAAATTTTGAAATAAATTTAGTCAATTTTTCCTGTCGCCTACATTATGATCCCTATTTTTTAAACAAGTAATTTTTTTCAGAATTTAGTATAATATATGAAAGCCTAAATTGAAATGAATTAGATTTTTGATTAAACCCAATAGAAAATGTGCATTAATAGGCACTAATTTCACAAAATCAAACAAATATAAATGTTCTTCTTTTTTATTCTTTTGAATTGGCACAAAAAAATAGATAAAGAGTGAATAGGGTTGTATACAAGATATAGCATTGATGAGTGCTTATTTAAATGCAGGCAGGTTTGAAAAGTATTCATTTATTGAAACAATAGTTTATTTTCTGCCTGATTTTGTCTGCATTCACTTGTACTGTGTGCATTGCTATGCAAATAAGATTGCCACAACTGATCACACTTCCTCCCAGAATTTATTTGCAGATTTTGTAGAGCTCACTGTTTGTCTTTTGGTTTCTTTTTCTTTCTTCCTTTTTTGCTTAAGTTGTAATTTGTTCATCTTCAAGCAACTACATATTAAATCCATTATCTGAAAATTTAAAATAAATTGTAAAAGGCATGTAAATCTTCCATGTAAATACAGCTGGGCCAGGGAAAAATTTCTGGATATCCATCAGATTGGAAAAGTAGACCCCTAAAATTACAAATTAATTCCTGCATTGATGTGGGCCCTGGTCATTGGTAAATCTACAAGAGAACAAGTTAACCCCTTGTCGTTGGGAACCCAACCTGGGCTATGTACAAAGTCTGTGGGGATATCATAATCTCTAAAGGAACTGGTTAAAGGGGTAGTTCAGTGTTGGTATGGAGGGTGCTGCACGAAATAACAATTTCTTTGTAGAGGATAGACCCAAAGTTATTTAAAGGAGAAATTCAAAGGGAATAGAATCAAGTTATTATTATTATGGTTTATTTTATGATAGAATGAGTTATTAAAGCAATTTGTGCAGTTAACAAGTCATGAAAGTGTTCAGTTTCATGTTTTATGAAAATAAAATTTTAGTGAATTGACCCTCCCCTTTACCATGAAATCGGCACAGCAAAGTGGCTCTGTGCGTGACGTAAGAGCCGGGCTTTGCGCTCCCGACAGCTCTAGCTCGAACGGCGATCTACACGCAAATGTTCATAGAGTGGACGCAGTTCTACTCTCTCAAAACGATTGAATATTGCCTGAATAATCAATATCTGACACACAGTTGTCCTCCCATGTCCTGAAACATATCCTAATGTCAATATTCATGTCATTTTTGGCATTGAAAAAGTGTCAATCTCCGTAAAATAACTGTTTACAACTCACCATTTTGCCGAATTGTTGTTCATATGTACACGGAGATAGTATGAAAAACAAATCTATTATAGCTTTGTTTCAAAACAAAATTACCTAGTAGAATCATGTTCCGAGCTAGAATTGCCTTTGTTATAACAATATATAATATTTCTTATCCATTTCAATATGTCAATAACTGGTATAATTACATAGAATAGTGTATTTCTCACCGTTTTGTTTTGGTTTTGTTTCGTTTCGTAAAAGTTTCGTCCATCGAGAAATACATGCAAGCGCACGATCGTATACCCGGCCGTATACTATGCATATTGTGTATGTTATTGAACTAAAAGTAGTTCCAGCGTATGCGCTATATTCGAAGCTTTCTACAGTCCACACGATCGATCTCGCTCTAGAATTACATCTGACAGTTCAACATGGATGAAGAATTTCAACAAAACAGCCTGTTAATGGACTTCGAAGTATCCGTGGAGGAGCAAGCTAGCTAGCTAACACGTGCACTCGTTTGTTTTGATGCGCGCGCAGGAAATGTAAATCCGCCAGCGCTATCAGCCGTATAGGTAATGCGGCTGCCAATGTTCAGAGAAATTGCGGATGAATCGTAACAACACAGGAGATCGCGAATCTAATTCACTCGACTTTGGCAAGCTAAACCATGAAACTAGCCATGATAGATCGACTAAGGTAATAACTATTCTTTGTTTTTTTTAATTTCATTTCATTCATAATGATTATTAACTGTTTGTTTCCATAATGGAAGTGGTAAATTCTCCGTCTGATATGTCAAAGTGAAACTACATGTTGGTAAAAAATCGCCTGCTCCCAAATCTGTGCAGGCCTACTGCACGACACAGTCGTATAGTTTCCCCTTCTTTTTTCACCTTTTTCAACTTTTTTGTCACAAACAATACATTTGTTGGAATATCATGATGAAAATATAATGAGAAGCAAATTACAAACAATGTAGTATTATAATTTATTCTTGGTAAGGGAAAAATAGCACATAAGTTGAAGCTTGTCTTTCCAGCCTGGTATATTATACGCTTATCTACATACAACCGCGGCAGCCGCCTGGGCTTCAAGCCCGGTTCTTACGTCACAGCTAAAGGCCGTTTCGTGTAGCGATTGAGCGAATTTGTCCCTGGGAATAGGGTGATGTTTTCACCCTAATTTCGCTTTTATGGAAGCGTTATATTGTTTGTTATATTGTCAAGCTCATTCTATGACTTATAAGCTTTCTGTAGATATGAATATCGTCATATTTAGGGGTTTTCTTTGATTTTCTCCTTTAATGTAGACTAAATCCCTAGATAGACAAACTCACTAATTGAATTTATAATGTACCTGAATATGATGTGGCCTTGTGTCTTCAATGTACCCAGAGTTACAAGAGGGACAGTGACTATAAACTTCCTTTGTCAAGAAAAGACAAGAATGTTTAGTATCATTGTAGTACCTGGATGGGACTGAATGTGTCTAATACTTATATCACTTATTAAACTTTGACTTGACTTTGGTTAGTTTGGTATACAATGAACTTCCCCTTATCCAGGGTAGACAAAGTCATTGATTTAATGAATGCATACATGTACACTGATACAGTGAGACAAGCAGCAAGCAAACCTATTAATTAACTTGTCTAATTTATCAGACTAGACACCTGAGCACACCCAGAACACTGCATTGCTATATAGAGAGGGTGTGAAAAGCCACTTCAAGGAATGGGATTATGAAAAGGATTAACGATGGGATTAACTACTGGATTAGCTCACCACACAGCAAAGGTGTCTGACCAGGGACATTGACCAGCCATCTTTTGATCTGGTCAACCTCTGTGACTATGTGATTAAAGGGGTAGTACAGTTTTGGTAAGGCTGAGCTTTAGGGCAATTCCACGCCAAATGAGCCAAAAGTGGAAAAATCAAATGAGGATTATTTCTGATCTTGTTTAATTTTTCTGGATTATTTTTTCATAAATCATGATCACATAATGATATCTTTCAGTTTACATGATTAAAAAAAATATTGGGCGTCTCCTGATAGGAGAAACAGACACCATACATGAACCCATACACATGGGACTACACAGTGCCTATTTCTAGATTTTCTTCATTTGTTGCATTCCTTTCTATTATTTTTCTGTTTTAAGGTACCAAATTGGATGATTGGATATCACAATATGTGTTCACATTAAAATTTCATTTTTTTGAGAGCCCTAAAGTATATTTTTAATGAATCAAAAACCCTGTCCTTCCGTTACTGTCCTTCCGTTACCGAACAGTGAAGCAATTAACTTCTTGTAATTAATATACCAATAGACATATTTTTTTCAAATAAATGTTGTAATACTCTTTGAACATTAGGGAATGGACTATGAGCCAATATAACATGATAGCATTTGAAACTTGAAAATCCATGTCCATTTTGCTGTCCTTCCGTTACCGGCCTCATTAGTGTCCATATCTAAAAAACAAAATGTAAAATAAAAAAAAAAAAATAGGAAATCAAAGGTGTCCCACCAAGAGTCTCAGAAATGTTATTTACAATGATGAATCATAAGCAGGATCCTGGAATTATTTGATTAAATTTCAAAAATTGCGTCTGAATGTCCTTCCGTTACCGTGGAATTGCCCTTTAGTAACCAAAACCTGCACAATAACATTACAACTAATAGTTATAACTCCACCATGCTCGAAAGGTATAGAAAATTACAAACGACTAAGTAAAATGGCTGTTATCATTTTTAAAAAGAGCCATTTAAACGCAAGAGGGCGCTCTCTAAAAAAGCATTGGTTTCAACCATTTTCATGTTAAATTATGCGTGATGTTTTGTTGAAATAATAGAGAGATCATCAACAACTATTTAAAAACCTCTTTTGAAATGTTTGAAAAAGAGTAAGCATTTTTTTTTTTTTATTAAAAAATCATCGAATAAATCTGGGGCCCAGATTGATTCCGATCGGATATACATGTATTTATTGATATTTCAGCCGTTTCTGAACTGATTTTTATCAACAAAAATGTATTCTCCCATTAAAATTGTATGCTCTTTCAAATTTTACACTCAGATTTTCATTAGTTCACACAAAAATTATTTCATGCCAAAACTGAACTACCCCTTTAAGCTTTAATTGGAATCTTTGTTTGCCATGTTCCCACTCTAATGCAAGGCTCCACAATAACCTTTCAGCTTAATTTTTGATAGCATGAAACAAACGAACAAACAAATAAATACAAAATCTTGCACGGCTGAAAAATTGATTTCATTTTATGTTTATGCTGTCTAATAATCAAAATCATATTGTTTATTTGTGTGTTTTTTTATTGTGATTATATTAAAGATGAGGGTTGGCATTGAAGATTTTAAGATATATGCAGGTTGGCTGCTGTGATCAGGTGGTCACTAAGACAGGTGTTACTGTATATATTGATTTTAGTATTGCACATATTTATGCAATCAATATTAGCCTACCCACTACCTAAGGCTAAGACTGATTAAGAACTTACAATTTTGATACATAATATGTTAACATGAAGTGCAACTATAAGTATTGCTATAATTTTTAGATGGATGTTGATTTAGCAACAGATTGGCCAATTCCCAGGTCTCCCTCCAGACTTGATTGAATCGAGAGATGTGAACCATTTAATCCCCCCAATCACAGCCACTTAACACCTCCTATCGATCAATTACGCTTAGCGATGTGTAAAAAATCCCCCTTCCCTCTCCTTCTCCATCTCAGTGGTTCTCCATATTTCATTGTGATAGCCATACATGTATGTGGCAATTTTCTTGATTTCATGGCTAGTCCTTGAATTCAGCCACCCATACGCTTCTTCGGTCTTTCTTACTTGCATAATCATTTACTTATAAACTTATCTTTTTCTCCCCTCCTTGGTTTAACCAGTTTGTTTCTTTCCACTATTTGTATTCTACTGCCATACCAAGGAGCTAATAACTTTTCGAATGAATGTCCAGTGGGGGCTAAATGATATTTTCTGTTTCTTTATATTTTACCCTCAAGAAATGATTTTTTTTTTTTTTTCTTCTGCTAAAAAGAAAAAGACCTGTTCTGCGATAGCGATAGTTGATGAAAGTTATTTAGGGGTAAAATTACTACTTATATTATGGAACAAAGATAAGCCTTCATTGTTGTTTTGATTTGTTTTTGTGTGTGTGTTTGAAATGCATTTAAAAAGCTAGGAGTCTGTATTGAAAGACTAGTCCTTCCAAAGTGAGGCAGCCAGCCAGATTTCTCCATCTCTGTTTGAAGCTCCGCCCTCTCCCGATGTTGTTACTTTAGTTTCTTTCACTTCTTCTTTTTTATCCGACTGTTCATGGTTGATCACACGAAACACGTGCGCGCACTAGAGTCCAAACAAACTCACTTTAGACACACTCGAACTCCCTCTTTTATTATAGCGCATGCAGTACTTAGCAAAGCAGATCAATTACGTTGAGACTCCAAAATTGTCCTGCCCCCTTGTTGCTCGTACTGCTGCGATTTTTCTTACAAAGTGCTCGAGCGTTTAGCAGCCTCGCTATCACTTGAATCGGACGGTCTAGCTGGTTGGATGCTCGTTTCAAGTTAGGCTCTTGCTCTTGTTCAGGATAAAAGTAGTTCTAAGAGTTGAGAAAAGGATTATGAAATCGCTGGAAAGTTTGCTGAGGTAAGGGTATTGCTGATTGATCCATCATCCTCTTCTAACTTCATCACTTGATCCTTCTTTCGAACAACTTGGTAACGAATCACGATCGTAGCTGCATCTCCATTTAGTTTGAGCCGTAACAACTTTTATTTGCACCCATCAGAGACTGATTCAAATTCGTTGCGAGACTTTTTTGTTCATAACTTCATTGTTCACACTTAGACATTTTCTACTGTTTATCTAATTGTTCAGACAATTTCTACCACTGGCACTGGTCTGAGAAGTGTTCAGGCAAAATTTCTACCATTTATCAAATTAATCAGACACTTTCTACAGTTTGTCAAATTGATTCATCAATGATTCAGCGCATTGTATGTTGAAAATTAACACACCCTGGTTTTGACTTCGAGATTCAAGAGGGACTGAAGTATACCAACTCTGCACATCCATTGTATTTCCACCTATTTCGTCCGCGCTTCACTGCTTTTTATGACAAAAAATTGTGCTTCATTGCAAATAAAAAATCAATAGTGAGGAAGAATGGTCTGAAGTTGATATATTCATCGAGTCTAGACAACATTCATTGTCGATCTACTCTGACTTGTGACAACCTTTTTTGTTGTGCTGCTTTTGTCATCACTTTCTATCAACTGGTGCAATGAACTGAAGACTAAACCTTGATTGATTGAAGAGCCATTTTGGTCAGAGATGACCATCACCGCATATGCCCATAGTGTGCTAGACATTGAATGTTGAGACTCTCCATTTGTTATCAAGTTTCTTCACTGCCAATGTCCAAAGTATACTACTACTAGACGTTGATTTTTTTTTTAGAGAGCTTCAATTTGTTCCAAATGTTCATCACTGCCGATTCGCACCAGTCATTGATAACAACCCTGCATCTTCATCAGGAGTGAGGACATATTTTTCCAGAACATTTTCAGATGCCAACGTTTTAAAAGTTGTCTCAAACTCTTATCTAACTAATAAGAGCATCTTTCAATTCTTATCGATAGACCTAGATAATTTAATAACAAAGCAACGTTAAACTAAATTGGATCAGAGAAGTGTGCATAAACCAACTTTTCCTTGTTGGCTCGGACTTTTGTACCTATATCAGAACCTCTCAGCTTTGATCAATTGACCCAGAGAAAAATATATAGTATTTTACTCTGTGAAGTGAGCCTTGACTTGACTTGGAAAATGATGAGCATTCATATGTTGGAAAATGTGCTGAGGTATGCATTATAAGTTAGTCTGTTGATGTTTGTTGTTTTTTGCATTTATGTTCTTTCTTTTCTCTGTCATTTTGTGTGTAACAAACAACTTATTTTTGTTTTATTATTGTTTTTATTTCACATAGTACATTGATTATAATGAGCCTTGTATTTTTATTTGTTATTTTCATGGATGCAAAATAATGTGTGGGTTTGAAGTCTTTCAATTTTGTGTTATTTGCATCTTGCTTCAATCTTAAAGGGTCGAGTTTTGGTAAAGAGAGTACTAGTTTTGGTCAAACTGAATTTTTGTAACCAAAACCTGCACAATTACATTACAAATTAATAGTTATAACTCCACCATGCTCAAAAGGAATGAAAATTTACAAATAACTGAGTAAAAAGCCTGTTATTATTCAAAAAGAACCGTCAGAACTCAAGAGGGCGCTCCTCTCTAAAAACTCATTGGTTTCAACCATTTAAAATATTGTGCATGTGATGTTTTGTTGAAATAGGGATTAAATAGAGAGATCATCAACAACTATTTAAAAACCTCTTTTGTATATTTTTGAAAAGAGGAAGCATTTAAAAGGAAATTTTAACTGCTGGTTCAAAATTATTGAATAATTGTAGGGCCCCACAAGTACAAATGATTATGTTTATGGATATTTCCAGCCATTACTGAACCGATTTTGATTAAATAATGTTTATTCTGTCATTAGAATTGTATGCTCTTTCTAATTTGACACTCAGTTTTTCCTTATCTCACCAACAAAAATATTTTGTGTAGCGCCCTCTATCCCTTTAATATAAGAAGTACTTTATATGCATTTTATTACAATTTTTAAATTTTGTTTATGATTTGATCTGATTGAGCATATGTTGTCCCTGTGAATCAGTGTAGAGCTAGAATTCTGAGAATTTGATCAGTTTTGGATATGTTTTGTGAAAGTGTAGATAAACACCCTCATTTAAAAAAAATATATAGGGGCTCTGGTTGTTTTAGCCCCCAAATTACCACACACACAAAATCACTAAAGAGCCAGGGCCCATATTCATGAAACCCCGATAGCTTAGTTCCTTGCTAAGTCTATTTTGGATGACGTGGCTTAGAGTTATACACAAGATCTTTTAGTTGCTAACGAAGGTTAACTTAGTGGGTACCTTAGGCTCACCCAGCTAACCCTAGTTGGGGACTAGGAAAACTGTTTGTTGCTCAATAAATTGGACAATAAAAATACACTTAGCAAGGAACTAAGCTAGCAGGCTTTCATGAATATGGGCCCAGGACTATTAATTCAAGTTCAAAGCATACATGCATATAACACAGTTTTAGTGTTATTTTTTCTACCTGAAGGATGAATAGTAGCCATGGAAACAACAAATTATAATTTTCCTTGATATGTTAACAAATATAGGGTCCAAGTCAATATTGAAATGCATTGTTATTGTGTGACCACCTCAACACCATTCATACATAACACAGCTAATCTCCAAACAAATGGAGAATTCACATTGACAAGAAGTCAATAGCGTTGCATTTTGCAACAATTTGCTTTGACATGGCGCCATATTCAGGTCTACTGTGCTTTCCATTTAATTACATAATCATTACAAATTAGGTATCATTGTAAAGGGGAAAACGGGCTTGTCAATATCCATGCTCACTCATACATGTACTTGAATTGTAAACTTTTTGTGAGGGGTTCAGTAAAACAGTGAGTTACAAAAATGGAACTAAACTTAGCTGTCTTTAATCTTATTTAAAATAGACAGAAAAAGTTACATACTGAAGTTGATAGTCTACTCTAGGGAAAATACTTTTTTTTTAAGGGGCTGTTTTTGAGCCTGCATGCATAGTAATAGCATTCTTTAATTTTACAATGAAATGAGAAATGTTAGGGGTTTAAAGGGATAGTTGAGTTTTGGTATAGAGGGCGCTACACAAAATAATTTTGTTGTGGGGTAATGAAAAACTGAGTGTCAAATTTGAAAGAGCATACAATTTTAATGACAGAATAAACTTTATTTGATCACAATCGGTTCAGAAATGGCTGAAATATTTCATAAACATAACCATTTGTAATAATTGTGGGGCCCCACAAATATTCAATAATTTTGAACCAGCCGTTACAAAAATGTTTAAAATGCTTCCTCCTTTCAATTTCTTATTTCTAATTTCTTATTCCTTTCGAGCATGGTGGAGTTATAACTATTAGTTTGTAATGTAATGGTGCAGGTTTTGGTTACTAAAATTAAGTTTGACCAAAACTGTACTCTCTTTACCAAAACTCAACTATCCCTAATTCTTGTGAGCCTCTTTGCTGTTGTTTTTTATCATGTAGAGACTACTTTCTTCCCCGGTTGAACAGTAATTTGTTTTACAATTTGTTTTCCTTGTTTTGGGAAAACAATCAAATAATTAAATTTAAATTTCCAAAAATTATCAAACGTGAGGGAATCATTGACGTTATGATTTTTAAATGATAAAAACTTCTACCAGGTCAAATGAAAGTCGGAATAATAATTATTTTTTCTTAAGTTTAACTTACATTTGGTATAAATTCAAAATCACTTGGAGCTTTCTCACTTCGCTTGTACCTTGTTGTTTGGCTTATGGTAACAGAAGAATGAAATGGGTTTTTATTTTTCAAATGTCTCCCTAATTATGGAGATATTTAAGACTTACATTTAAACCTTCTGTAGACGCTTTTGACCAAAGTCAAGAGTATCAGAATTCGTAGACTAAATCCTCCATAGTATCCAAATTCAGATACTTCTACGATCGGGGTAAACATTATTCCTTTTCTATGAAAATCTCACATATCATTCTCAAGAATCTTCCAATGATATTGGTTTATGATTGAATTTTCAAATATTACTTTTGAGGGAAAATATAAAGTTAATGTATTACTTTAACTGAATGACTGAATGGCTGAGTATAATGACAACAAATGCAAAGAGCTTATATTCGCCAGCTCATTGCCATTAGTTAGTAGACAGATGAAATTATCCCAATGATTTTATTTGAATCAATTCATACAAATGTCAAATAACCAAATTTGAAAATACTGTACTCAACTGTATAATTTTTATTATTTTTATTTTTTTACTTTTATTAGTAAGAGTAAAACAACTAGGCTTGAAGGGACCCTTTGAGATAATGCAGGAATTAATTTCTAATTTTAGGGGGCTACTTTTTCAATCTGATGGATATTACAAAATATTTAACATACAGTAATACCCTATGGTAATTTTAGGGGCTACCTACTGAATTTAGGGGGCTATTTAAACAAATTAGGGGGCAAAATCGCCCTCAGCCCCCATATATTTCCTAAAACCTGTTAGAGATGCGAGTGAGTTTAATCAACCGAGACAAAGTTACTAGAACCCATTATTCTCAGCTTTTCCTTATTTATCTCCACCTTCTGTAGGTCCCAGACCGTGCACCTGGAGAAGATGAAGGGCCGGCTCCTGGTGGATCTCCAGGAGGCAGAGAGGGAGGAGGATCGCTTGAAGGAATACCGGCACGAGATGGACCTCCTCAACCAGGAGAGACTGGCTCACGTAGAGGAACTGAGACAGATACACTCTGACATCAACACAGTGAGTTATTTGAAATAGCTGATTTACACTTAGTTCTTTTAAATATTGTGCAACTTTTCAAGCAAATGTTAGAGTTAAGTTCAACTTAGAATCTTTGTGAAACACCCCCCAGGTCACCACGCAGAGGATGTCCAATAACTTGACGAGATCGTTTGTCTTATTTTGTATGAAATATTATATAAGTTGTTACATCATTTATTATAATTCTTGTTACATATTTGGCTTGGAAGATGTACCAAGAGAACATGTGGTACATATACGTCTGTCTCAAAGAACAGATCAATGCAGAGAGGCTGTCTGCTTACTTAACAACAAAATGTAGTCATATTTTGTATTTAAAAATGAAATAATGTTATTATTATTATTATTGTTACAGATAGAGAGCGTGGTTAAGAACACAGAGGGTGACAGGAACAAGGCGTTTGAGGCGGCCTGGAAGATGTACCAGGAGTACGTCTGTCTCAAGGAACAAATCAACGCGCAGAGGATGTCCATCGGCCTTGACCGCATCCCTGAGATCACCGATGAGGACAAGAAACTGGACCCAGAGTGAGTAGAAACTTCAACAAAAACATTCTTAAAAGTAAATCCTGAAGGATTGTACATAACTCTAACTGTCAAATACAGTGTAAGGATAAGCGACTTTATCCAAATAAAGCTTTCTCATTTCCCTTGTCTTTGTTGTTATGGTAACACTTGATTGAAATGGGTTTTGATTTTTCAAATGTGTTCCAGGAATACTGCAATTGTACAAATGTCAGTCAGAATCAATCGGCAGTAGGTGATAAAATCTGAAATAAATGTTCACATTTGTTCACTAGGTAAACTGTTCTTCTCAGGGAAAAAAATACACGGGGCAGCGGGCTAATTCGCCCCCGAAATGCCAAAAAGAGCCCCCCCCCCCAAAAAAAAAAAAATTTAATAGATCAATAAATAAATAAATAAATAAATAAATAAATAATCATAATAAATAAATAAATTTTAAACAAATTTAACAAATTTCCCCCCAGATTTTACTGCATGATCGGATCTTGATCGATGCCGATCCCATGATCACTTACAGCATTAGAGCTTAGTAGTAGACCTGAAATTAAAAGAGCCCCAGAAATTTGTAGCCCTTCAAAACTTCCATCAAATTAGATAGGGAGCCCCGAAATAAAAATATTAATTGTTTCCCTGGTTCTTCTCCCGGGGGGGTTTGTCCTCATAGAAAGGGGGGTATCATGCGTGACCAAGGACTTGCCAAAAGCACCCTAAACGAGTATTTGCGTGGTGCAAAAATACACCCTAAGTAAGTATGATTATCGGTAATTTGATACCCTAGAAGCAAGTATTCAATTTTTTGTAAACCTCTAAGCAGGTTATAACTATATTTGATACCCTAAGCAAGTAATCTTTTTTTGTAAACCCCTATTAAAAGCAAGTTATAACTATTTTTGATACCCTAAGCAAGTAAGCTGAGTTTTTGAGACCCTAAACGAGTAATTCATCTTTTTGAGACCCTAAACGAGTAATTCATCTTTTTGAGACTCTAAACGAGTAATTCATCAGCCTAAAAAAGATACCCTTTTTCCTGATTTTGGGTGATTTTGAGACCCTAAACGAGATACTCGAGTATCTCGCCTGATCGTAAAAAAACACCCTAATTACTCGTTTTCTTGGTCACGCATGATACCCCCATTTCAATGAGGACAGACCCCCCCCCCCCCCCCCCCCCCGGGTTCTTCTCTATGAAACTATCACACACCATTCACTCACCATTCAGAGGAATCTTGCCATTATATTCTGTGTCGATTGAAGTTTCGAATATCACTATTAGAACAAAAATCTTACAAAGTCAATAGATCACTTTAATTATTCTAGTTTGAAATCAACATTATTTTCTGAAATTTATGCTTATAATTGCTTATAAAAGTCACTGCCCACGACTTTCATTTAAATTACTTTTGGGGGGATATATGTTTTGAACAATTTGTGCCTTTGCCATTCCTGCAAATAATTTTCCTCTAAACCTTTAAGCCTTTAAACCAGAATATCACTATCCATTTTAATCGCGACTCGCAATCTCTAAAAAAAAGAAAACTAATCACACTGTTTATTTCCCCAACCTACCTGTTCGTTCCCATAGACTGTTCAGGAAGAGGAGAGCAGAGTGGCAGGAGGGTGAGAGGCGTGACCCTCCCTCGCCCCTCCCTCATTCCCTACCCCTTCCCGCCATGGTGCCCAGCCCCCCTCTACAGGTGCCAGGTACCAGTCACAGCAAGGAGCTACACGCCCCACCCCCACCCTTCAAGCAACAGCCGCCCCCAATGAAGGTATGTATAACGCATGTTTATTTGTGCTTGTATGTGAATGTATAAAGAGTTACAGACCTCCTCCCCCTTCCTCTCCCTGCCATGGAGCCCAGCCCCCTGCTATAGGTACCAGTCAAAGCAAGTAGTTACATCCCCCCCCCCCTCCCAACGCCCAACCCCCACCCTTCAAGCAACAGCCGCCTCCAATGAAGGTATGTATGGCACTTCTTTGCTTACGCTTGTATGTGAAGGTATAAAGAGTTACAGACATCCCCCCCACGGCCCACCCCTCCCCACCATGGTGCCCCAGCCCCACCCTTCAAACAACAGCCGCCTCCAATGAAGGTATGTATGGCACTTCTTTGCTTATGTGAAGGTATAAAGAGTTACAGACATCCCCCCACGGCCCACCCCTCCCCACCATGGTGCCCCACCCCCACCCTTCAAATAACAGCTGCCTCCAATGAAGGTATGTATGGCACTTCTTTGCTTATGTGAAGGTATAAAGAGTTACAGACATCCCCCCACGGGCCCACCCCTCCCCACCATGGTGCCCCAGCCCCACCCTTCAAACAACAGCCGCCTCCAATGAAGGTATGTATGGCACTTCTTTGCTTATGTGAAGGTATAAAGAGTTACAGACATCCCCCCACGGCCCACCCCTCCCCACCATGGTGCCCCACCCCCACCCTTCAAATAACAGCTGCCTCCAATGAAGGTATGTATGGCACTTCTTTGCTTATGTGAAGGTATAAAGAGTTACAGACATCCCCCCACGGGCCCACCCCTCCCCACCATGGTGCCCCAGCCCCACCCTTCAAACAACAGCCGCCTCCAATGAAGGTATGTATGGCACTTCTTTGCTTATGTGAAGGTATAAAGAGTTACAGACATCCCCCCACGGCCCACCCCTCCCCACCATGGTGCCCCACCCCTACCCTTCAAATAACAGCTGCCTCAAATGAAGCTATGTATGGCACTTCTTTGCATGCATGTACTTGTGTGTTAATGTATAAAAGGTTACACAGCCCCCTCTTTCCTAATCCCTTCCCACCAATAGGCATGAATGGGATAATACAAAATTAACATCCCTTTCTGCATTATATTGAATGAATGGGATAATAAACCATATCGTCCCTTTATGCATATTGTGTGAATGGGATAATATAATTATCGTCTCTTTCTGCATATTGAGTAAATGGGATAATATAACTCTAAGTCTCTTTCTGCATATTGAGTAAATGGGATAATATAACTCTAAGTCTCTTTCTGCATATTGAGTAAATGGGATAATATAACTCTAGTCTCTTTCTGCATATTGAGTAAATGGGATAATATAACTCTAAGTCTCTTTCTGCATATTGAGTAAATGGGATAATATAATTATCGTCTCTATCTGCATTGAGTAAATGGGATAATATAACTTATCGTCCCTTTCTGCATATTTTCCCCTTTCTCAGAACTGCCTGTCATGCCACCAGCAAATCCACCGGAATGCACCGATCTGTCCGCTGTGCAAGGCCAAAAGCAGGTCCAGGAACCCAAAGAAGACCAAGAGGAAACACGAACAGTGAGGAGGACAAGTGGTGCTGGTCTAGAACAGGGATATAACCTTAGACCAAGAACTTAAGAGAGCGAGACGTTTCATGGCATGAAACACGATACAACTTCTCTAGCATTGCCACCAAAAAAGCTGCATGGTGTGAGAGGTCTTTGCATACCTGCCAACCAGTCCGATTTTGCCGATTTTATGTTGGGGGGAAAAAAAATCGATATACATGTGCATATAGATACATATTTTATGTATGTATATGAAAAAAGCTAATTAAGCCAAAATATTCATGATCTTTATCATTGAAGTATTGCTCATTCAATGTGGTCATATGTTCAAAAATAAGGCTAAGATAGCACAAGAGAGCATCTAGAACCCTAGAGCTGGACCCCGGTCGGAAAGGACTTCACGCTTCGGGCTTGTGATGTGCGCTTCGCTCACATGAGAATAAGATTTTTAATTTTCAAATGTTGGCAGGTATGTCTTTGTCCTATAATCACTAAAACTGTTTCAGGATCCAAGACTGCAGTTGCACAGTTTTGAACATGTTCAAAATGTTGGACTCTCGTACAAGACTAGCTGCAGCTAGTCTCATGTTATCTCAGTAGCACCTTGTTTGCAGGCTTGCAGTCTCATCTTAGGAGACCACCTTAGTTCAGACATAAAACATGAAGTGGGGACAAAGACAAAATGAGCTGTTACTAACAGTTCATATATATATGCACTTGCCAGTAATTCATGTTTTGAAGAAATTGGCATTTTAAGTTCACATTTAAATCATATCTTTGCCAAGCGTTGATAGCCATAGGAAATTCAAAAGCTTGGTTTAGGCTCCCTAGCTCTGCGCCAGATGAGATAAGACAATGGTTATAGCTAAGAACCTTTCATGAAACAAGCCCCCGGGCAAAAATAGGGAGAAAAGGCTCTCTTTAAATTAAGAAAAACGATATTGTCATAATACCAAAAACTTGTTGGTTCTTTTTTAATTTTTCATTAAATCATGGTATGTACAAATATATGAAGATAACATGAAGATAACAACTAAAGGACCATTGTGTTACTAAAAGACACAGGGACAGGTAGTTTTGGGGGAAATCTTTATCCTTTTCCCTCTTGTGGTGCTCATATTATCTGCTATTCTCAGCTACATGTACTATTTGTTTGTTTTTTTCCATTTTGCATAACATATATGTTTGTTTTTTATGATTAAAGAGATAAATTTAAGTAGGTACATAATTTGATTAAAAACTATTTCAGTACTTGAAGATATTGAACTCTTTATGGAAAGTTTGTGCCAAAATATATCTACTTTTGACGCATTAATGATTACTCCAGCTGGGTTCTGTAGGGAATACATGTTTAGCAAACTCAAATAGTCTTGAACAGGTCATTTATTTATTTATTTTTAGGGTCCTACCATATCGTCATATTATGAGATTTGACTTTCGATGTCTTCATCTTTGTGATTGTTCTGTGGTTTATCTCAAGAGTTGAATTTGTTTACATGCATGATTGTTATTTATTTGTGAATACTCAACTTTTGAAGACCACTAGAAAGTTGAGCTATATAATATTCACCACAAGATGGCGCAATAAAGTCAACTAGAAAGTTGAGCTATATAATATTCACCACAAGATGGCGCAATACAAACGCACTTCTTGTATTAACCCGTTCAGGACTGGTCCCGAAAATACTCGGGTACAGGTCTCTGGAGAATTGCAAAATCAATCAGTCCAGGGCCCCGTTGCAGAAGGAGAAACAATCGATTGTAAGTCGGATCATGTGTTATAAATGCGAAAATCTGATTGGTTGAAACGCGCACATTTTTTGACTTACAATCGATTGTATCTCTTTCTGCAACGGGGCCTTGAATGGGTTAATTTGAATAGGAGGTTTACTTTGAAGTGAAATACTCGTCAGATAATTTTAATTTACTCTTTATTAAGGGCAGGTAAAAATTGATGTTGGGCCGATAAAAGTCCAATTTTAATGGCACGCTTGGGCTGATAAAATGTCCAAACTGACAACAACAGAACAGGTTTCATCCATAACAGGCCTCTGGGAGCCAGTGATGCCGGGGAGTGCTGCAACGCCTCCACTTTTTTAAGGGGGGCATACCACCCCCACCAAAAACAGGTGCTGGAGGTGCTAGCAAACCTCCATACCTTTTTTTTTGGGGGGGGGGGGGCGGGGGTGCTGGCCCTAAAACTCTGTCCTTTCAAACATGATTGAATGAAAGCTATTGGTTTTAAATGGTAACATACAAGTTTTACAAAAATTTCTCTTTCTCTTTAAGGATTTGTTGGCCAATAGGCGATCATGAGAACCATCATGTACATTACATTGCATGCTGTAAGAATTGTCAGCTATGTGGGCTTGTATGTACATTATTTTGTAGCTGTTTAAATCTTAAGATATTAGACACTCTTGTTTGTATTGCAATGTATTGTATTATTGTCATGCTTCCATGAGCGGTATACCAATTATTTTTGAAAATATTTGATGTCTTTCTCTGAGTTGCTAGTGGGGAAGCAGAGGAGTTGGTGTTTATGCAGTAAAATTGTAATACAGTAAAATGTATGTATAATTACTATATAAGAAAAGCAAGAAAAGTGGCAACACGACACAGGTTCCATAACATTATTGTTCTGGTCAATTTGACAGGTTTGACTGTGCTCTATTTAGTTAATAAATTCCCTATTTCTACGCCATTTACAGCAGCACTTTAATTGTTCCTGTAAATGCATTTTCACAATTTCTTCTTTTTTGTAAATTAAACACATATTTTGTAATAGTTTTAGTTGTTTTCTCTGATAATTACATTGTTAATGAGAGGGACTTCAGAGAGATATTTTTGTTCATACTCCTTTGCAAGTTCAGTTGCAGGGGAAAAAATACATGGGGGCGGCGGGCGAATTCGCCCCCGAAATGCCCATTTTTTTTTTTTTTTTTTTTTTTAGTGGGGGGTTTGTTTTAATTATTTGTTAATTGGATCGTGATCGAATGCCAATCAGATGATCACTTACAGCATTAGAGCCCCTGAAATTCGAAAAAAGAGCCCTGGAAATTTGTAGCCCCCGAAAGTTGGAAAAGTAGCCCCAAAAAACTTCCATAAAATTAAATAGGGTGCCCCCGAAATGACAATATTAATTATTTCCCTGTTCAGTTGATAGCTATTTCTTCCATAGTCATGAATTATTTGTTCATAAAGTAACATGTTCAGATTCCTGCGAGCAACAAGCTAAATATCATCAATAGATAAGTCATTTGTGCAATATGTGTTATTGATGTAACCATTTCTATTATACAATTATGTTTTTTTCATGTAAATAATGTACAGCAAAATTAAAAACATGACTATTTGGTGAATATTAATGCAAGAATTCATCTACTTCAATTATATAATTGAATGTGTGTCTTTCAGATGATGATGATGATGATGATGATTATGATGTGATAGCGATGGTGATGGTAATGATGTGGATGAGAAGAATCACATTCATAATTGTGATGATGATGTTATGCAAATGTGATGATGCAAATGATGAAGAAGATAATTATAATAAAGATAATGATGGTGATGACATCAACAATGATTGTGGTGTTGATGATGATGATGATGATCCATACTTCCGGTTATAGTCCCCAGCGGACCTTTTGGAAGAGATGAACACAAGGTACAAGGTATGATGATGAGGATGATGACAATAATGATGACGACGATGATGATAAAGAAGATAATTATAATGAAGATGATGGTGATGACGTCCGCAATGATTGTGGTGGTGGTGATGATGATGATGATGATGATGATCCATACTTACGGCTATAGTCCCAGCTGACCTTTTGGAAGGATGAACACAAGGTACAAGGTCAAGGTATGATGATGATGACGACGACAATGATGGCGATAATGATGATATGATGAGATAATGATGGTGATGACATCAACAATGATTGTGGTGGTGATGATGATGATCCATACTTCCGGTTATAGTCCCCAGCGGACCTTTAGGAAGAGATGAACACAAGGTACAAGGTATGATGATGATGAGGACGATGATGGTGATGATGATGAGGACTATGATGAAGAAAATGATTACGATAATGTTGATGGAGGTGATGGTAGTATTGAAGAGAAATATAATGGAGATTATGGTGGTGATTATAATAATGGTGATGATGATGTTGATGACGATTGCAGTGATGATGATGATGATGATTATGGTATGATGATGATGATGGATGATGATGAGGATGATAAGACTGAAGGCACATGATAATACAAGCATTCAATACAAATGAGGAGAGGTACAAGTGTGTATTAGTCACGGGTATATGAAGCTGAACATAATATTCTGATAGATATGTGTTAAAATAATACACTTTTCACCACCAAAATTTCATGACTATAATGATTCTACTGGTAGATGGCGCCAGTCTCTATCAAGAGATCAAGAGACAGAGCCAACCAGACAGACATCAAACATGATTAAGCCTTCAGGACTATTTTCAAGTTCGTGATATCGCCGGAACATTTTGATCAGATTGAAATTTAAATATGATGATGATGATGATGATGATGATGATGATGATGATGATGATGATGATGATGATGATGATGATGATGATGATGATGATGATGATGATGATGGTATTTAAATAAGTATATATAACTGATCATGCTGGGCGTAGCCGTAGGTGAAATTGTTTCTGTCAGGGGGGGGGGGGGGGGGGGGGGCTGAGGTATTCTGCCAGAATAATTGTTCATCCCGACTTTTCAAACAAAAATAGATACACGATTTTGCCGAATACGAGTCACAAGATTTTGCCCTGAAAATAGATGACTTGCCCGAATGTAACATAAGTTTGCCCGCCTTTATAACATTGTTTGCCCGAATTTGACAATGGTTTTGCCAAATATGATATATGGTTTTGTCGGATTATGACATGGTTTTGCCCGAATATGGCCGTTTCCAAAACTTCAGGGGGCTGCAATATGCAGCCCTTAGCCTAGTCCAGATTCAGGACGTGATTGTGAACACTCGCCACCTACATGCACACGATACGACTCAGAGCTAAACGGGCGCTATCGTTACGTCCGTAATTCCCCTTTCCTAGCTCTGCATGATCTATAATA
>JBAMJV010000825.1:0-38777 GCA_037951105.1 Echinarachnius parma
GGAAATTTTGGCCGACGAAATAACCCCCCCCCCCCCCCCCCCTCTTGAAAAAAAAACCTGGATTCGATGGTGTTCGGAAAATCGGAAAATCGGAATTGTGAAGAGTTCCTTTTCTTCGAAATTGTTATTGGTTATGTAGGTCTTTATTGGAGAAGTTCAGATTGCCAATACGGGTTCATATTTTCTGGCGTAGGTTTGAAAACTTGGGAAACGTTTAGTTTAGTGGTCTAAATAAACCTCCAATAAATCCTGCAGAAAACTATCCCCCCGAAACGGGAACCATGACAATAACTCCTTTCAGATGCATGCCTTTTTTATAGGTGCTATACTAAGGGTCCATGCGTGTGCCATCTTGTTTACCTTAATGTGCTTAATGGCTAGTCAATTGCAAAACGGCTCGTAATGAGGTTTCCATTTTACAAGATTTAGAACTACATTAATTAAGTTCCGGTTTACTTTTTTCTATGTTTACTATATCGTTTCCTTCTTGCAGTGGCGTATAAACTGTCAGTTGGGGGACGTACAGCTCCCCAACAATAATTTGTCAAAAAGCAATATAAATGTATATAAGATTAATGATACAAACAAATAAATAGAATATACCCGTTGAAACATTGATCGAGCGGCTGGAAACTTATCTTTATGTTACAACCAAATTATTTTGAAACAAAGATAGATTTATAAGCAAAGTTCCTCAAAATCTTAGACCGTTAAAACCCAATGAAATATAAGCCAGGATCCGGTTATACATTACACCTAGAATCATTTGTTGTAACTTCGGTATATTATGGGAAAGGAAACTAACGGTGGGGGAAAAGTTAGTTATCTAAAGGAAAAATGAACAATATTAACTAGAGCCCGGTTACTCAGTCATTGTCTTATAACGTGTAAAAAATGAAACTATACAATTATAATGATGAAAGGACAAGGGCAAATAAACAACATTAACTAGAGACCAGTGACTGTACTCCATTTTTGTATGACGTGTCAAAATGAAACTATATATAATAAAGAATAAAAATAAGAAGACAAGACAAGGGAAATTTCCCTAATGTTGATGTTGGCTATGGCAATACGACCCAAAGGAAAATTATAAATAATATAATAATTAAACAAAACAGTAGCGGAAAATGGTCAAGGAAAATAATCAAGGTAATTAAGAAAACAGGAGCTAAATTTCCCTCGCAAGTTTTGCTTGACTGGTAATGTATTTTACCCTTGGTTTCATCATGTTTTTAAAAAATGTAATGCCGAAAGGGTCCAAAATGCCCGAGTGACGATACTGCCGGATCAAAATGGCTATAAAAGAAGGTAAACCTTGGGTTGGGAAACATAATTCATGGATCAGCTGCTATAACAAGAAGAAGCTTCAGTTTTCAAGATCTTAATTCGTGAGATTCCAGAGAAAAATTGACCGCACCGATTCATCTGCAAGAATTGTATCATCTTATTGCTAACTTTGAAGAAAACCGATAAGATTTATAACGAACACAATATAGCTTGGGAGTATCGCAATAAGCAAGACTTCGTTGTCATCTTAGAACCAGCGAATTAGAAAAATAATTGTTATCTTAACTTTCTGAAGATTGCAGAGGGCATCTACAAAACAAACAGACCGAAGCATCGATCTAAACAATCATAATAAAATAGTACAGGCTCCATTTGTTAATTCATATCTCTACTTGTCAACTATAGATAACATTGTATACTGATACAACAAAATCAACAGATTGGGACGTCGAACTAAATTATAATCAATTTTGAAGTCAGATCACTATCAGTCAACTATATACAATTTAATTGATAGCATCATTGCTCTGACATACATGTATAACTGCACATCTAACGGTTAACAAAGGCCCGGTCTTACAATCTTCACGCGGTGAAATTGCACAGAGGAACATCAGAAAACAGAAAACAAGAGAAAATGTAAGTATGATCATTTTCAACATGTTATTTATTTTTATTTTTTACTTTTTGTTGAAGAATCCCTAACAGTTAGTTATAGTCAGGCTTAGAAAATTGGAAATTCTGCACTAACATGTTAACAAAAATTAATTATCTTTATAAGTTATATCGGTTATAGAATCTACAAATAAACTTGTAAATAAAGATAATGTTGTTGGTAATTAGTAATGTGTATTAGTCCATTCACCAGTCAACAAAAAATCGACTTATTTAGTATATTAAAGAATATTATTTCATATCTCTTTTTACCTAGTTTATTTAGTACTAATATGGGTAAACGATTTGACATAAATTGTCACCATGCAGTCCTTTCTGAAACCTTAGTTTTATTTGAAAAATATGTAGATTGAATAAATAATTGTATAATAATTGTTACAGTTGCCACTTTTGCCACTTTTTATCAATACATTTAGCTGCTTTTATTTATTTTGAAAAGTATTCGGTTTCGTTTTCATTCGTTCTTTGTTTTGTTAGATATCGAATTTATTTTCCTTTGACTTCATTATTTGTTCTCTGCTGATTTATATTGCAATAAAGACTGAATGATGATTAAAAAAATCATGATGTAAAACGAAGTAGAATTGTGTATTTATCTCAGTCTGTTCTTTCGATCCTACAGATGGCTTTCACGTCCATACTCGTCACCATATTCGTTATCGTAGTCTCCACGACATCATTCACGAGCGGGCTGCCACTCGGCAATCCACCCGTCAACGAAACACAAGACGACTTCGGCTGTCTCGATCCATCCAACGCAGCGCTGAGATTCCAGCTCCGCGCCGTCCGCCGTTTGGACGACAAACCCGTAACGTACGGCGAAGCTAACGACAACGACCAGGATAACGACGACGAAGATGATGGCGGCAACATCCCTCCGCACTACGATAGCCGAAACTTCCTCTGCCCCTGGTCGTACGACCTCGCCGCTTTCGACGTGCCCACGTTCCCGCGTTACCTAGCCAACGTGACGCAGTGCGGATGCAGCTCGTGCGCTGCGCTCGTCGTGAACCCGTTGACGGGCGGCTTGGTCGAGAAGACGGGGCGTGGTGTGCTTGTTCAGCAAAGCGTGACCGTGCTGCAGCGATTGGACGGATGCAGAGAGGGCGTGTTCATGTATCCCCCGCAGAGTGAGAGTGGGCGTGGCCTGCGCATGTCACTTTGCCAGGGTAAATTTTAAAAGTAAGATGATATCAACATCACGAAAAACCCGACAGATTTCCGATCAACCAACTCAAAATGTTCCAGATTTTCCTCGATGTGCAATAAATGGAAGACATTCTGGGGTTTTAGAATTTTAAAAAAATTCGTCAAAAATATTTATTGTTATAATTATTGTTGGTGTGTTTTATTTATGTTTTGCAACCTAACGATAACATTGGCTTCGAAATACCTCATGCAATATAATTATTGAACAACATATTAACTTCAATTATATGAAGTAATGTATATCTAATAAATGCACTCCTCTATAGAGTGGTGAAGTGTGACGTCATCAAAAACCTATTTTTTGAATTTCCAAATTTGAACTTTATGAACCAGAGCACTATAACACTGATTTCCTAGTGAACAGAAAATGAAGTTCAAATTGAGAAATTCTAAAAATATATTTTCTGACGTCACAGCTTCGGTACTATATTGAAACGACGTGGTAAATGACGTCTTATAATGTTAACTACTGTGTAGTTCTCTATATATACCAAGTTCACAAGACTAATTAAACAGAAAAATCCATCTCGTTCTGGAGGGGTCCTTTAATATTATGACGTCATACTATCCCCTCCATCACGAGCGGGTGAGCGGGTGAGGAAAAAAATCGTCAAAGAACCCTCGAAACATTGGCTGATTTTGCGGACTAAAGACTAATACACTTTTCAAAGAATCACACGTCCACAAGATGTGAATTATTGCTGTAAATTATGGCACTAAGTATTATAATCGTCATCAGTATTGTATTTCTCGTAGAAATGATAATAAAAATGTGACCGACCCTTGGCAAAATTGGACCTATGCTGACATAAATCAAAATTGAGATTTATAATATTATAATTGAATCATCAAAATCAAGTTAAAACACAAGTAGTAATGTTTTCAGAAGTGTTAAGATTTTAAAATATTTTCTTACATTATTGAACACAAGTTGGTCCCAAACATTAATTCCAATCGGATATACTTATAAATATTGCATATGTTTCTGAACCGATTTTGATCAAACAAAGTTGATTCTGTCTTTAAAATTGTGTGCGCTTTCAAATTCAAAACTTGGTCTTTCATTACCTCACGAAAAGGTTTTTCTTGAAGCGCCCTAAACCAAAAATGTACTATCCCTTTAATATCAAAAGTGCAATACTTATACACTAAACTGAACAACTCGACCAGTAGCCATTTAGAATCCTAAGACCTTAGTTTATTTGTACATTGAACCTATATTAGAGATTTAGGTAATGTATATATATGTCATACTATAAAGATGTACAGTCTATATAGGCTAATTGATGATTATTATGTTTACACGGGCATATTTTAATCCATTAGATAAAACAAATAACCTTATCTATTTTGCTATTTACTGATGATCGATATCAATTATTATGTACTAATGTGTGGTACGTGTATATTGTTATCAATACAAAATAAATTAATCTCAATTGATTTCATAATTAATTGAAAGCTTCCTGAATTTTGAACAGCATGGTTTTGTAATGTGTATTTTGTATCACTTTTAGATAACGAGTCTATGTCGAAATTAAATTAAATACATTATGAATAATATACTAGAATCAATTGAAACCTAATAAATCTGTATTGCATTAACGTTGTTCGGATTATAAATTCACGATTCAATGAAAAGTAAAAAATAAAAAGTAATATACAAACTTGCTACGTAATCATTGCAATAATAAAACGGTCATAACTGAATGTACACTACTTTTAAGATTATTTAATTATACACTTGTGTTTTAAGCTGCTCAGTACAGTTTCACTTATACTTATCTCAACAAAATTATAGTTTGTACACTTACACCAAAAGCAATTCATGTAAAGTAAAGATTATTGTATTATTGCAATTATTGTAATTATTGTAAAATAGAAATAAAGTGTACATTGTTAGTACGTGAAAGAAATCACACGTGTGATGTATTCGTGTGTTATTATGTTTTTGAGTGTTTGTATGCGTGTTACTGCAGTGCGTATTTGTGTTTTGTGCGCGCGCGTGTGTGTGTGTGTGTATGTGTGTGTGTGTTGTGTGTGAAATTGAAATTGAAATTGAAATTAGGAATGTTGATTGGAAAATAATTTGTATAGGATTGGTAGGTAGATCGTATAGAGTCAAATATTGTAACTCTATTATTTTTGTGTTAAAGCATACTATTTATTCGTTAGAATAAAAGGTGTCCTTCTTCTGTACGGAAAGTAAAGAAAATTATTTTGGATTATGAAGAAGAAGACAAATTAGGGGTTCACTTACAAAAATGGGAACACCATAAAATACATAGGAAATTTGTTAATTATTATTAGGGTTTAGGGTCTCTTCTCTCTTTAGTTGAATGTGACAGCTTTCTATATTGTTAATTAATAACTCTTTAGGTTTTAAATCAAAATGAGCAGGTAATTAAATAATTACTTTGATATTGTACCCGAAAATTTCAATTGAATCACGGTATTCTTTGTGCAGTATAAGTATTATGTTTATACACATGTTTGGGCAATTCCACACATTAATGTTTTAATAAGTTGATTGCTTTGTATTATTATTATTATTATTATTTATTCGACCAAAAAGCACAATACAATGTAAAATACAACACAACTATATATGCACAAATTACAAAAATACAAGTTACAAGACAGAAGAAAATAGTTAGAAGCAGTGTGTGGGTCAGGGTTCACAAAAGTAAAGTTCATTACTGTTGCCCTAGGGCATGTGAACCCTCACACACTGGCTCCAGAAGATGCAGCATTACGGAACATAAATAACAATTAATGTATACCTATATATATACCAACGTCCATATTTAGCTAAATATACTACCACATATAATAGAAAATGCATAGATGAAATGATTATATCAATTAATGTGGCTCATACTTATATGAATTTACGGAAAATATAAGTTATATAAAGAAAACATGCACAATAATAGTGCATAATAATAGCTCATTTTATAAGGTGTTTATGCAAAATGTTTTACTCATGGAAAATTAATTTGTATACCACATTTAATTTAATTATGATTGACAAATCTTTATGCACTATCATAATTATCATCTCAATAGTTTAATTAACGCCACATTGATTAAGATTGTTATATTAATTGATACTAAGATTGAATGTTTATACTCATGCTTAATCGTTAACATTTTCTTGGGCTAAAGGAGGAGTGTCTGAGGTATGTGTGTAACCGTTGGGTGATCAGTGCTTGGGTGGGGATTGGGGTTTTCTTGAGCTAAAGGGGGGGGGGGGGGGGGGGGGGTAAAGGAGCATGTTTTAGTTCCTTTTTTAAATCTTTAGTTATATAACCTCCATTATGTTTATTTTATGAAGTCAGGAAATTGATTATACAGTTGATTTGTAATTGTTAATGTATGTAAGATAACCATTTCTATTTCCGTTCATTATAATTGTAAGATGTTCACACTGGACATATTTTGTTTATGTACCGTATATTCAATTGTAAATGTTATATGTATATAATTTGGAGGATTAAAAATCACTTTAAACAAAAAAGTGTGTGTGTGTGTGTGTGCGTGTGTGTGTATTTGTGCGTGTGTGTGAGTGAATGTCTCTGAGCGAGTGTGTGTGTACGTGCGTGTGTGTGTGCGTTAACATGCATATTAGTATTGCTTGCAATGGTAGTAATATATTCTACGCAATCTTAACAATTGAAACATATTTCCACTAAGCTTTAGCATCACACTTTCCGATTGATTTAGTTTTACGATAATCGTGCAGACATTTTATCAATTTAAATTTATTTTTACATGGCTGATTATACCATCCTAGAAGTTGACGTTTTAAAGTAAAGCAGTATTAATATGTTTATGTCTTTGTATATCAAATTTTATATTTATATGTTATTTGTTTGTATGACTTTGTAAAATTGTACGCAATTCAGCTTTTTAGCTGCCATGTACTTTTATTCAATAAACCATTTTCAATTCAATCAATTCAATATACTGGAACGGGTGTCTGAGGTATGGTGTGTAACCGTGGGGTGATCAGTGCTTGGGTGGGGGATTGGGGTTTTTCTTGGGCTAAAGGAGGGGGGGGGGGGGTAAAGGAGCATGTTTTAGTTCCTTTTTTTAATCTTTAGTTATATAACCTCCATTATGTTTATTTTATGAAGTCAGGAAATTGATTATACAGTTGATTTGTAATTGTTAATGTATGTAAGATAACCATTTCTATTTTCGTTCATTATAATTGTAAGATGTTCACACTGGGACATATTTTGTTTATGTACCGTATATTCAATTGTAAATGTTATATGTATATAATTTGGAGGATTAAAAATCACTTTAAACAAAAAAGTGTGTGTGTGTGTGTGTGTGCGTGTGTGTGTATTTGTGCGTGTGTGTGAGTGAATGTCTCGTGAGCGAGTGTGTGTGTACGTGCGTGTGTGTGCGTGCGTGTGTTCGTGCTGGTGTGTGGATTCGTACGCAATAATTATCATGATAATTATAATTGCATTCTGTGAGCATGTTGCGGTACGATTAGATAAGCGCAGGCTTGTCTTCAAATCATGAGGTTTGGAGTTCAGAGCCAATGATGATGATAACAATGGCGCTGATGATGATGTCAACGACTGCGTTGATGATAATGACTTTATTGACAATGATGATTATGGTGGTGATGATGATGACGTCGATGATGACGACGAGATGATGACGACGATAAAGATGATTATGATGATGACATCAAGTGCGTTGATGATGATGACTTCGTTGTCAATGATAATGATGATGATGACGATGATGATGATGATAATGATGACGACGACGATGACGATGATGACGATGGTAACGATGATGACGATAATTTTGATAATGATGCAAATAAAGATGATGGTGATGATGGTGATGACGATGATGATGATGATAAAAACAATGATAATGATGATGATGATTTACCTTTTAGAAAGGAGCTCTTTTATGAGAAAAGTTCCGGTATTTTTTTGTTTAACCTAAGAAGGCCAATGTGTCACCCGGTAGATTTGGATCGACGGGAATTCGTTTGGCTTCACTAATACAGTATCATATTCCCTCTCCCCCCCCCCCCCCCCCCCACATTATCCCCCTAATTTGCGAGAACCGTTCCGGTATATGATTGCACAAGAAATGACAAAAGGATTGGTTTGACGGGAAATTTTTGGCTTAATGAGATAACAAAAACATACCACGAACTAGACGATGATAATGATACATTCCATTCTTCTATATAGATAAGAGGAGAGCTTATCAATTTGTTAGGGAGCTCACTAGAATGTTTGAGCGAAATATTATTTTAAAAAATTAATGAAACATCTTTTTAAAAAGTTTTGTTTGTATGTAAAATGCAGATGTGAACAAAAGCCCACCAGAGTTTGAAAGGAGCTCCGGATGGCCAATCATATGGTTCACTGCAACTCAAATACCAAAGAAAAAGATACATGTATATAGACGATGATAAAGTGATAATGATATATTCCATTCTTCTATTTGGATTAGAGGGGAACTTATCATTCAATTTGTTAGGCTTCTCGATAGAAATGTGAGAGCGAAATATGATAACAAATCAATGGAACATGTCAGGTGACCCTTTGAAAAAAATAATTGTGGTTTAAAAAAATCAAACTGTGTGCGAGTAGAATTATTATGTCGGGTGAACTATTATTATCCCTAAAGGTTCCCTAAATATGGTTGTCATTGTATGGTGTCTTTGCCTAAGGAATTCAATGCGCGATAATATTGAAACTAAACATTCCGCTTGAGTAGTCTTTAAATCACATGACGTTGAAATATAAGAAATTTCAAATACCCTGAAATTAGTTGAAAGAAACTTAATCTCGATTTACACAATCATATGTATAACTTCACTGTAAAACAAATAATTCAGTATTTTCGGTAGGGTCGTCAAACTTTTGCAAATCCCTACGTCCATAACCCGTCTCTTGCTCTTTTCCCATTCCCGTAAAACCATGTCATTTTCCAAAGATAATTATATAGATTTCATTTTCAATTGGAAAAATAAAATAAAATTGTGATGTATTTAGTTGTATTTAATTAATTAATTTTAAGCATAATATCATAATAATAATTATAACTAATTATACAAAATTATAAAGAAAAGCATTCATTAAACATTTATAATTGATAAATAATTAAACATATATAGTCAAGTTTCAATATTAATGACACGCTCGTAGCCAGGATTTTTCAAGGGGGGGGGGGGGGGGGGGGGTTGCGTAATTTACAAAAACGGGACCGAGACCATACGTGGCAGTGACCGAGACCACTGTCTGGTTGAGAGTCGTGTAAGCGGGGTGGGGAGGGGGGTGGTCGTGGCCAAGACCTATCATGGCCGAGACCGAGGCCAATGTAAGCGATGGCCGAGACCAGTGAAAAGTGGACTTTCCTGATTTTGTTGATTTTTTTCTTGGGGTGGGGGGGGGGGGGGCAACGCACCCCTGGCTACGGACCTGCATTTCAACATACAAAGGTAATTATTCTGATATATTATTATGCAGTATCCCATGTCGTTCTCGGTAAGGAATGTTGATTACTACCTTTGTTTATTATGAATAACGCTTTTGAGAATTATAGTGCTTAAGAATGTAGTAGATCGGTATGATTTTGTTTTTCATTTCGTAATTAAATTACCACCTCAACATCAGGTGCATATGACATCAACATTTACAATGGTGTATTTTACACTAAATCCTTATAAGGCTTATTATTTTTTAAATGAACACCTTTTAAAAAAAAATCCCTCATTACGAGTATGTATTTGTAAATGATACAATCAAGATATTTTAAGCATGGCTTTACTTAATGATCATGTCTGGAAGGCATTAATATATATTTAACATTCTCATTCCTGTTCACTATACTATATCCTATACTAGGATTTGCAATACACGAATATATAGAGTTGATACAGGGGCGATCAGGTTCCCGTATAAATACGGTACGTAATGTATATAATTCTTAATACCTCAACGTTATGATGAAGTTTATTACCTATATCATCCAAAGTTACATTCGAAAATTATTGGGGGGGGGGGGGGGGGGGGGTGAATGAAGACATACACGGCACAATTTAACGTTGGAGAAGACTGCCACCTCTCCAAACCCCTCAAACCCACCCCCGCCCCCCCCCCCCTTCCCCCCCCCCAAAACTCCCAAAATGATGTTATGACATTGTGAATATGATATGTATTTTTCTTGTTGAAATGAAATTAAATTGAACCTTGAACCTTGATAGTGGAATAGTTTTGGTCGGACTGATTTTTATTTTTTATTTATTTTATTTTTTTCTTGGGGGGGGGGGGGGGGGGGTGTATTCTTTAATTATAAAATATAACAATTGTGTTTTATTTTTTTTTAAAGATTATTACGTCAAATAATTGGATACTCGTTATAATTGTCCCTATTGCGTATTTCTTTTATTGAGTTTAATTCAATCTTAGACTCACCAGTGTGTTAAACATCATAATTTGATCATGAGTTCTTTTTCTGGGGGTCGGTGGAATAAATTTCTTCCACTACTCTATATTCATTGTTCCAAATTTAGTATCGGGGACTTTTCCGATTTACACGTATAATAGTGGACTACCACGCAATGACGTCACGACTAGGTCTTGCCCGGCCCGCGTTCAGTCAACCGTCTCAGTCGGCACGGTAGAGTACCCGACAACACAACGCCAAAATCGGTCAATTTCACGCGCGTTGAACTCAAACTTGTACATGTATGATTGTAGCGAACAACTTGATGAACCTGGGGGCGGGGCCTATTCGTGACGTCATCACGCCCTAGTCCAAGTCAATACTGAAAATACAATAACAATGCAGCGTTCCAACCGCCAGTGTTAATTTCAAACCTGCCGTATTTCGGGGATCCGGGTAAAGCTGTTTTTGAAATGTAAATTTGGAGAAAAAACTGCGCTCAGCCCCACCCTTTATTGGAAACGTATCAAACTATATTCTATGATTAACTTTGTATACTATCATTTTTCTTGTAAATCTACTTTATGATTAATTTATTGAATAAACGGGGTACGAAAGTCTCACAACACTCTCGCTATTGTGATTTCCTAATACATCCGCCATTTATAGGTAGACTGTAAACGTATTACTAAACATTAAATTACACCTGATCGAAAATAATAATGCTTCCGGATTTTCATAATAATTATCGAACCCTGCCGCGTTTATATTATTCATCTTTGACGGTCATTTTTTCGTTAGAGCTCCATGAACACGTTAAGTGTGCACAATGGACTAAAAATAACCTCTTATAAATTTGAGCCATGAATTAAATAACTCTCATTCAAACATTGTAATGTGGGAGTGTCGTGGTATATTGGTTCGGGCCTATACGTCTCTCAATACGAGGGTCGTGGGTTTAGCAAGTAAAGGCACTTTCATGCTTTATCCAGGCAGGAATCCTCTACTTGACATGCTTGATGCGCTTGCTTGCAGGCAGCTCGGCAATACATGTATAATACTGTATGCATCATAATGTGCCCCGGAATAGAATTTCTAGATTGATGGCGCATATAAATGCTTGATATCGCCTGCTATAGGACGAACACGGTTTTTAAAAGTTGATTTCATCTCAATGCACGTTCAAATTGTATCAGACCTTAATTCTGTTTGCAACAATAGGCGTACCCATGGGGGGGGGGGGGGTATGGGGGGTATGGGGGGGGGGGGGGTTCAATCCCCCTTTGACGAAAAAAAAATGACTGTTTTTTTGTGTCCAAAGGGAGTGTTCAAGCCCCCCCCCCCCCCCCCCCCCCCCCCCCCCCCCTCTTACCACTTTTAACGGGTCTCGACTCAACTTTTTAGGGGTCTCGACTATCATAACCAATTAGTCTCGGCCACCATATATCGGTCTCGGCCTCAAAATTTTTGGACATGGACACCCCCCCCCCCCCCCCCCCTCCCCGCTTACACGACTCTCAACCAGTGATCTCGGCAGGAATTTTGGCCGACGAAATAACCCCCCCCCCCCCTCTTGAAAAAAAACCCTGGATTCGATGGTGTTCGGAAAATCGGAAAATCGGAATTGTTAAGAGTTCCTTTTCTTCGAAATTGTTAATTGGTTATGTAGGTCTTTATTGGAGAAGTTCAGATTGCCAATACGGGTTCGTATTTTCTGGCGTAGGTTTGGAAACTTGGGAAACGTTTAGTTTAGTGGTCTAAATAAACCTCCAATAAATCCTGAAGAAAATTATCCCCCCAAAATGGGAACCATGACAATAACTCCTTTCAGATGCATGCCATTTTTATAGGTGCTAAGGGTCCATGCGTGTGCCATCTTGTTTACCTTAATGTGCCTAATGGCTAGTCAATTGCAAAACGGCTCGTAATGAGGTTTCCATTTTACAAGATTTAGAACTACATTAATTAAGTTCCGGTTAACTTTTTCCTATGTTTACTATATCGTTTCCTTCTTGCAGTGGCGTATAAACTGTTAGTTGGGGGACGTACAGCTCCCCAACAATAATTTGTCAAAAAGCAATATAAATGTGTATAAGATTAATGATACAAACAAATAAATAGAATATACCCTTTGAAACATTCATCGAGGGGCTTTATGTTACAAACAAATTATTTTGAAATACAGATAGATTTACAAGCAAATTTCCTCAAAATCTTAGACCGTTAAAACCCAATGGAATATAAGCCATGGATCCGGTTAAACATTACACCTATAATCATTTGTTGTAACTTCGGTAGATTATGGGAAAGGAAACTAACGGTGGGGAAAAAGTTAGTTATCTAAAGGAAAAATGAACAATATTAACTAGAGCCCGGTTACTCAGTCATTGTCTTATAACGTGTCAACAATGAAACTATAAAATTATAATGATGAAAGGACAAGGACAAATAAACAACATTAACTAGAGACCAGTGACTGTACTCCATATTTGTATGACGTGTCAACATGAAACTATATAATATAATAAAGAATACAAATAAGAAGACAAGACAAGGGAAATTTCCCTAATGTTGATGTTGGCTATGGCAATACGGCCAAAGGAAAATAATAAATAATATAATAATTAAACAAAACAGTAGCGAAATATGGTCAAGGAAAATAATCAAGGTAATTAAGAAAACAGGAGCTAAATTTCCCTCGCAAGTTTTGCTTGACTGGTAATGTATTTTACCCTTGGTTTCATCATGTTTTTTTTTTAATGTAATGCCGAAAGGGTCCAAAATGCCCGAGTGACGATAATGCCGGACCAAAATGGCTATAAAAGGAGGTAAACCTTGGGTTGGAAAACATAATTCATGGATCAGCTGCTATAACAAGAATAAGCTTCAGTTTTCAAAATCTTAATTCGTGAGGTTCCAGAGAAAAATTGACCGCACCGATTCATCTGCAAGAATTATATCATCTTATTTCTAAGTTTGAAGAAAACCGATCAGATTTATAACGAACGAAATAAGCAAAACTTCGTTTTCATCTTAACCAGCGAATTAGAAAAAGTATTCTTGTTATCTTAACTTTCTGAAGATCGCAGAGGGCATCTACAAAACAAACAGACCGAAGCATCGAACTAAAAAATCATAATAAAATAGTATAGGCTCCATTTGTTAATTCATATCTATACTTGTCAACTATAGATAGCATTGTATACTGATAGTAAACTTGTGCTCACATCAACAAAATCAACAGATTGGGACGTCGAACTAAATTATAATACAAGTTTGAAGTCAGATCACTACCAGTCAACTATATACAATTTAATTGATAGCATCATTGCTCTGACATATAACTGCACATCTAACTGTTATCAAAGGCCCGGCAATACAATCTTCACGCGGTGAAATTGCACCGAGGAACATCAGAAAACAGAAAACAAGAGAAAATGTAAGTATGATTATTTTGAACATATTTGTTTTAATTTTTGTGGTTACTTTTTGTTGAAGAATCCCTAACAGTTAGTTATAGTCAGGCTTAGAAAATTGGAAATTCTGCACTAAAACGTTCACACAAATTAATCATCTTTATAAATTATATCGGTTATAGCATTGCCAAATAAACTTTTAATAAAGATGATTTTGTTTGATAATAAGTAATGTATATTACAAGAAAACGACTTTTTTATGATAATAAAGTATATTATTTCATGTCTGTTTTTACCTAGTATAGTACTGATACATGTATGAGTAAACGATTTGACACAAATTGCAACCATGCAGTCCTTTCTGAAACCTTAGTTTTATTTGAAAAATACATACATTGAATAAATAAATATATAATGATTGTTACAGTTGCCACTTATGTACCTCCATATTTGTATCAATACATGTAGCTGCTTTTATTTATTTTGATAATTGTAACGTTTTTATTTGTTCTTTATTTTGTTAGATATCGAATATGTTTTCCTTTGTCTTCATTCATTGTTCTCTGCGGATTTATATTTCGATAAAGACTAAAATAATGAGAAAAAAATAAACATATTATAAAACGAATTAGAATTGTGTATTTATCTTTGTCTGTTCTTTCGATCCTACAGATGGCTTTCACGTCCATACTCGTCACCATGTTCGTTATCGTCGTCTGCACGTCATCATTCACGAGCGGGCTGCCACTCGGCAATCCACCCGTCAACGAAACGCAAGACGATTTTGGCTGTCGCGATCCATCCAACGCAGCGCTGAGATTCCAGCTCCGCGTCGTCCGCCGTTTGGACGACAAATCCGCAACGTACGGCGAAGCTCACGACAACGACCAAGATAACGACGACGAAGATAATGGCGACAACATCCCTCCGCACTACGATAGCCGAAACTTCCTCTGCCCCTGGTCGTACGAACCCGCCACTTTCGACGTCCCCACATTCCCGAGTATCCTAGCCAACGTGACGCAGTGCGGATGCAGCTCGTGCGCTGCGCTCGTCGTGAACCCGTTGACGGGCCGCTTGGTAGAGAAGACGGGGCGTGGTGTGCTTGTTCAGCAAAGCGTGACCGTGCTGCAGCGATTGGACGGATGCAGAGAGGGCGTGTTCATGTATGCCCCCCGCAGAGTGAGAGTGGGCGTGGCCTGCGCATGTCACTTTGCCAGGTAAATTTGAAAAGTAAGATGCTATCAACATCACGAAAAACCCGACAGATTTCCGATCAACCAACTCAAAATGTTCCAGATTTTCCTCGATGTGCAATAAATGGAAGACATTTTGGGGGTTTAGAATTTTTAAAAAATTTGTCAAAAATATTTATTGTTATAATTATTGTTGGTGTGTTTTATTTATGTTTGCAACCTAACGATAACATTGGCTTCGAAATACCTCATGCAATACAATTATTGAACAACATATTAACTTCAATTATATGAAGTAATGGTACTTATCTAATAAATGCACTCTATAGAGTGGTGAAGTGTGACGTCATCAAAAACCTATTTTTTGAATTTCCAAATTTGAACTTTATGAACCAGAGCACTATAACACTGATTTCCTAGTGAACAAAAATTAATTCGGATAGCCATATCTCATTATTGATTTTCGACATTTGGACTTTTGCTCTTTCAGAAAATGAAGTTCAAATTGAGAAATTCTAAAAATATATTTTCTGACGTCACAGCTTCGGTACTATATTGAAACGACGTGGTAAATGACGTCTTATAATGTTAACTACTGTGTAGTTCTCTATATATACCAAGTTCACAAGACTAATTAAACAGAAAAATCCATCTCGTTATGGAGGGGTCCTTTAATATTATGACGTCATACTATCCCCTCCATCACGAGCGGGTGAGCGGGTGAGAACAAAAAATCGTCAAAGAACCCTCGAAACATTGGCTGATTTTTCGGACTAAAGACTAATACACTTTTCAAAGAATCACACGTCCACAAGATGTGAATTATTGCTGTAAATTATGGCACTAAGTATATAATCGTCATCAGTATTGTATTTCTCGTAGAAATGATAATAAAAATGTGACCGACCCTTGGCAAAATTGGACTTATGCTGACATAAATACAAATTGAGATTTATAATATTATAATTGAATCATCAAAATCAAGTTAAAACACAAGTAGTATACTTTCAGAAGTGTTAAGATTTAAAAATATTTTCTTACATTATTGAACACAAGTTGGTCCCAAACATTTATTCCAATCGGATATACTTATAAATATTGCATATGTTTCTGAACCGATTTTGATCAAACAAAGTTGATTCTGTCTTTAAAATTGAGTGCGCTTTCAAATTCAAAACTTAGTCTTTCATTACCTCACGAAAAGGTTTTTCTTGAAGCTTTAAACCAAACATGTACTATCCCTTTAATATCAAAAGTGCAATACTTATAAACTAAACTGAACAACTCGACCCGTAGCCATTTATATTTCATTTATACATTGACTCTATATTAGGGATTTAGTTAATGTGCATTGGACATATTAGAACGATGTACAGTCTATGGATGATCATTATTTGTACAGCATGCATACGGTATTTTAATCCATTAAATAAAAAATAATAACCTTATCTATGTTGCAGTTTGCTAATGATATATAGCAACTAGTATGTACTAATTTGTGGTATGTGTGTATTAATATCAATAAAAACAAATTAATTTCAATTTGATTTCATAATGCATTGAAGCTTCCTGAGTTTTGAACAGCATGGTTTTGTAATGTGTATTTTAAAAAAATCACTTTTAGGTTACTAGTCTATGTCGAAATTAAAATTAAATACATTATGAATAATATACTGGAATCAATTGAAACCTAATAAATCTGTATTGCATTAATGTTGTTCGGATTATAAATTCACGATTCAATGAAAAGTGCAGAATAAAAAGTAATAATACAAACTTGCTACGTAATCATTGCTGTAATAAATCGGTCATAACTAAATGTACACTACTTCTAAAATTATTTAATTATACACTTGTGTTTTAGCTGCTCAGTACAGTTTCACTTATACTTATCTAAACACAATTATAGCTTGTACACTTACACCAAAAGCAATTAATGTAAAGTAAAGATTATTGCATTATTGCAATTATTGTAATTATTGTAAAATAGAAATAAAGAGTACATTGTAGTACGTGAAAGAAATCACACTTGTGATGTATTCGTGTGTTATTATGTTTCTGAGTGTATGTATGTGTGTTACTGCAGGGCGTATTTGTGATTGTGCGTGTGTGCGTGTGTGTGTGTTTGTGTGTGTGTGTGTGTGTGTGTGTGTGTGGGTGTGTGTGTGTGTGTGTGTGTGTGTGTGTGTGTGTGTGTGTGTGTGTGTGTGTGTGTGCGTGCGTGTGTTCGTGCTGGTGTGTGGATTCGTACGCAATCAGTTAATATGTCTGTATAATTATCATGATAATTATAATTTCATTATGTGAGCATGTTGCGGTACGATTAGATAAGCGCAGGTTTGTCTTCAAATCATGATGTTTGGAGTTCAGAGCCAATGATGATGATAACGATGGCGCTGATGATGATGTCAACGACTACGTTGATGATAATGACTTAATTGACAATAATGATTATGGTGGTGATGATGATTTCGTCGATGATGACGACGATAATGATGATTATGATGAGTGACATCAAGTGCGTTGATGATGGTGACTTCGTTGACAATGATAATACTGATGATGATGAAGATCATGATGACGACAATGATGGGTATGATGATGATCGTGTTGTTAATGATGCAGAGGAATAATATGATGATTATATTGTTGATGATGATGATGATGATGATGGTGATGATGATGATGACGACGACGATGATGTCGATGATGACGATGGTAACGATGATGACGATGATGATGATGATAATGAGGATGATGATGATGATAATGACGATGATGATGACGATGATGATGATGATGATGATGATGATGATGATGATGATGATGATGATGATGATGATGATGATGATGATGAATGGTAATGAAGATTATGATGATGATGATATTGATGATAATTTACCTTTCAGAAAGGAGCTCTTCTATGAGAAAAGTTCCGGTATTTTTTGTTGGTACCTAAGAAGGCAAAGGTGTCATCCGGTAAATTTGGTTCGACGGTAATTGTTTGGCCTCACTGATATCGTATTCCGTCTCCCCCAAATTATTCCCCCTTATTTCCGAGAACCGTTCCGGTATATGATTGCACAAGAAATGTCAAAAGCGAGGAATGGCAAGATTGGATTGACGGGAAATTTTGGGATATTCTATAACCAAAACATACCAATAACTATATACATTTGTTTTGTATACAAAATACAGATGTGAACAATAGCCCTCCAGTGTTTGAAAGGAGCTCCGGAAGGCCAATCACATGGTTCACTGCAACTCAAATACCAAATAAAAAGATACATGTAACTAATTTATATAGACGATGATAAAGTGATAATGATATATTCCATTCTTCTATTTGGATAAGAGGGGAACTTATCATTCAATTTGTTAGGTTTCTCAATAGAATGTGTGAGCGAAATATTACAAAAATCAACGTTACATGTCAGGTGACCCTTTGAAAAATAATTGTGGTTTAAAAAAATAAACCTGTGTGCGAGTAGAATTATTATGTCGGGTGATTTATTATACACAATATAGTTCCCTAAAGGTCGGCAAATTGGGTTTTCATTGTATGGTGCCTTTGCCTCGGGAATTCAGAACGCGACAGTATTGAAACTAAACATTCCGATTAAGTATTCTTTATTAAAGGGATAGTTAAGTTTAAGTAGAGAGGGCGCTAGACTACTTATTTTTTTTGTGAGGTAATGAAAAACTGAGTGTAAAATTTGAAAGAGCATAATATTTAAATAATAAAATCATCTTTGTTTGATCAAAATCGGTTCCGAGACGGCTGAAATATCCATAAATATAACAATTTGTAATAAAGCTGGGGCCCCAGGTTTATTAGAGAATTTTGAACCAGCCGTTACAAATTCAAAAAAATGCTTCCTCTTTTCAAAAAGTTACAAAATAGGTATTTAAATAGTTGTTGGTTATTTCTCTATCTAATCACTATTTCAACAAAACATCACATGCACAATATTTTATTCGAAATTGTTGAAACCGATGAGTGTTTAGAGAGCGCTCTCTTACGTGTTAACGGCTCTTTTTGAACATGATAACATGATCTTTACTACGTCATTTGTAATTTTGTGTTCCTTTCTAGTTATAACTATTAGTTTGTAATGTAATAATGCAGGTTTTGGTTACTAAAATTCAGTTTCACCAAAACTGTACTCTCCTTACCAGAACTCAACTATCCCTTTAAAAACACATGACGGTGAAATATAAGAAATTTGAAATACCCTAAAATTAGTTGAAAGAAACTTCACCTCGATCAACACAATCATATTTATAATTTCAATGTAAAACAAATAATTCAGTATTTTCGGTATAGGGTCGTCTAACTTTTGCAAATCCCTACATCCATAATCCATCTCTTCCTCTTGTAATGTTATGGTGTCTTTATTTGCTTCACCGAGCCTGGTGGCTCGAGTCGGCTCTGTGTGCGGAGGGATTTATTATACAATACGGTCGTGCTTTATGTCTTTGCCCCAGGCATCCAATACGCGACAGTATTGAAACTAAACATTCCGATTAAGTATTCTTTAAATCACATGACAGTGAAATAATTATAAGAAATTAAAAATACCCTAAAATTAGTTGAAAGACACTTAATCTCGATCAACACAATCATGTTTATAACTTCACTGTAAAACAAATAATTCAGTATTTTCGGTAGGGTCGTCAAACTTTTGCAAATCCCTACGTCCATAAAGCGTCTCTTCCTCTTCTCATGTTCCCGTACATACATTTCATCTTCCCAAGATTATTATATAGCTATCATTTTCAATCGGGAACATAAAATTAAAATTGTATTTGATTATATTCGATTGTTTAATTTATTTATTATACATATTTTCAATATGGACTTTTGAAAACGGCCATATTCGGGCAAACCATGTCATATTTGGTCAAAACCATGTAATATTCGGGCAAACTCATGGTAACATTCGGGCAATGTCATGTTATTTTTGGGGCAAAACCAACTCATATTCGGGCAAATTCGCGTTATTTTGGACAAAACAATTGAAAACATGTCATTCGGGCAACAAAGAGACGAGGTTTGCTTTTTTTTTTGCTTTTTTTTTAATTGTCAGGTAAAAAATGTGAACATTCGGGCAAAAGACCTCAGCCCCCTGAGACGAACGCCCCCTACGCCCATGTCTAGATAAGAGGGGAACTTATCAATTTATTAGGTTTCTCGATATAATGTGTGAGCGAAATTATACAAATTAAACATGGCAGGTAATACTAATTGGGGTTTACAAAATCAAACGGTATGTGAGCAGAATAAGTATGACAGGTGACTTATTATACAATATACTGTCGTGCTTTATGTCTTTGCCTCAGGCATCCAATACGCGACAGTATTGAAACAAACATTCCGATTAAGTTTTCTTTAAATCACATGACACTGACAGTGAAATAATAATAAGAAATTTAAAATACCCTAAAATTAGTTGAAAGATACTTAATTTCGATCAACACAATCATATTTATCATTTCACTGTGAAACATTTCATTCAGTATTTTCGGTTGGGTCATCAAACTTTTGCAAATCCACACGTCTATAAACCTTCTCTTCCTTTTCTCATTTTCCCGTAAATCCATTTTATCTTCCCCCAAAATTTAGATAGCTTTCATTTTCAATCGGAAACATAAACTAAAATTGTATTTAATTTAATTTGATTGTTTCATTTATTTTCAATACAATCATAGGCGTAGGAGGCGGGAGGCTGTAGCCCCCGGCCGCCCCCCCCCCCCCCCCCCCCCCCGGACTTTTGAAAACGCCCATATTCGGGCAATCCATGTCATATTTGGTCAAAACCATGCCATTTTCGTGCAAAACCATGTTAAATTTGGGCAAACCATGTAATATTCGGGAAAACTCATGGTAACATTCGGGCAGTGTCATGTAACTTATGGGCAGAACCAACTCATATTCGGGCAAATTCGCGTTATTTTGGACAAAACAATTGAAAACGTGTAATTCGAGACGAGGACTTTTTTGTTTTGTTTTCTTCTTATCAGGTAAAAATTTGAAAATTCGGGGAAAAGACCTCTCAGCCCCCCCTGTGAAGAACGTCCCCTAGGCCCATGTCTAGATAAGAGGGGAACATATCAATTTGTTAGGTTTCTCAAAAGAGTGCGTGAGCGAAATAATTATTGTAAACAAGGTAGCCCTTTGAAAAATAATTGGGGTTTACAAAATCAAACGGTATAGTGAACAGAAGAATTATTACAGGTGACTCAAGCACTCCGCACACAGAGCCGACTCGACCCGATCCGACTGATTTTCAGTCAGGCTAGAGTCGGTTTCGCTCAGTCATAGCCGATTCAACATGTCGAATCGGCCCCGAATGATCTCCGACTGGCTCTTGACCGGCAAAACAGGAGTCCTGAGGCAGCGCATACTGAGCTGAACCGACTGAAAACCAGTCGGATCTGGTCGACATGGTCGAGTCGGCTCTGTATGCGAAGGGCTTTATTATACAATACGGTCGTGCTTTATGTCTTTGCCTCAGGCATCCTATACGCGACAGTATTGAAACTAAACATTCCGATTAAGTATTCTTTAAATCACATGACAGTGAAATAATTATAAGAAATTTAAAATACCCTAAAATTAGTTGAAAGATACTTAATTTCGATCAACACAATCAGATTCGTCATTTAATAATTAAATTCATTATTTGTGTGAAAGATCGTCAAACTTTTGCAAATCCCTACGTCCATAAACCGTCTCTTCCTCTTTTCATTTTCCCGTACATCCATTTATTTTCCCAAGCTAAATATATAGCTTTCATTTTCAATGTACGAGACCATTATTGTAAGCATTGTTTGAGATAATGATGTTCCCTAAAAAAAACCTAAAATTCATCAAGCAAAGATCATCAGTAGCCTGATTATTATTTTATACCACATGATAATATTAATTGTCTACGAATGCCTACGAATTTGATAGAAATGTTATCTCGATCCACACAAATTCATCGTTCATTGTAAAACAACCCCGTCAGTATTGTCGGTATAGGTGCGTCAAACGTTTGCAAGTCACAACGTCCTTTTAAAACTTTCTCTTCCTCTTTTCCCATTTCCGTAACACCATGTCATCTTCCAAAGAGAATTATATAGCTTTTATTTTCAATTGGAAAATTAAATTAAATTGTATTCGATTATATTTGATTGTTTCATTTATTTTCAACACAATCATAGGCGTAGGATGCGGGCGGCTGAGGTGGGGGGGGGGGGCTTCCTGGACTTTGAAAACGGCCATATTCGGGCAAAAAAAACACCTGCAATTCGGGGTCGAGCTTTTTTAATTTGCCCCAATCAATAACACATTTAAAAAAGGATCTTAATTCATCTGTTGTTTTATCGTTAAACTATTTTATTTTCCCTTAGATAGTATGCTTTCGATTTCTATTTATCAGACATAGATCAATCGGAAGCATAACTTTTTTTTTTTTTTTTTAACATCAAATGGTATATTTTTTTCTCGAATTACAACATTTTCTTCCAAATTAAATTTCCTTTACCGTTAAACCATTCTGTCTATTTTTCCAAAATAATTAGCAATCTTTTTTAATCGGAAAATCTTCTCTTTTTTTGTAAATCACATTAGAATGAATTTTACGAATGCCAACAAATTACATTCGTTGTCTAATCGGTGCACATCCAGGGGCATAGCTACGGGATGGGGGCTGGCATCATGTGACCCCCCTCCCCCCAAAAATCTGCCCCCCCCCTCCTTGGTGCTCCTACCCAAAAAACATAGTTACCGGGGGAAATGGACAAAAAGAAATGTTCAAAATCATGTTATTATCAAGGTACAAAATAATTATCATAATTATTCAGGCCTGTAGCCAGAATTGTTCAAGCCGGGGCCAGGGCGCTGCGTAATTCACCAAAGTGGCCCGAGACCGATTGTCGCCGAGACCGAGACCACTGGTTTAGTTGAGAGGGGGTAGTCGTGGCCGAGACCTATCATGGCCGAGACCGAGACCGATGTAAGACTAGTGAAAAGTGGACCTTTCTGATTTTGTTTTTGTTTGTTTGTTTGTTTGTTGTTGTTGTTGTTGTTGTTGTTTTTTTTTTTTGTTGGGGGTGGTCGTGGCCGTGACCTATCATGGCCGAGACCGAGACCAATGTAAGCGATGGCCGAGACCAGTGAAAAGTGGACTTTCCTGATTTTGTTGATTTTTTTTTTCTTGGGGGGGGGGGGGGAGGGGGGGGGGGGGGGGCAACGCACCCCTGGCTACGGACCTGCATTTCAACATACAAAGGTAATTATTCTGAGACATTATTGGAGGAATTGTGAAATACATACATACAGTATCCCATGTCGTTCTCGGTAAGGAATGTTGATTACTACCTTTGTTTATTATGAATAACGCTTTTGAGAATTATAATGCTTAAGAATGTAGTAGATTGGTATAGGTTTTTTTTTTCATTTCGTCATTAAATTACCACCTCAACATCAGGTGCATATGACATCAACATTATTTTACAATGGTGTATTTTACACTAAATCCTTTTAAGGCTTATTATTTTTTTTTAATGTACACCTTTAAAAAAAATCCCTTGTATTGCAATGGTAGCATTACGAGTATCTATTTGTAAATGATACAATCAAGATATTTTAAGCATGCATTTACTTAATGATTATGTCTGGAAGGCATTAATATATTTTAACATTCTCATTCCTGTTTACTAGTATATCCTATAATTATAGGATTTGCAATACCCGAATATAATAGTGTTGATACAGGGACGACCAGGTTCCCGTATAAATACTTAATGTATATAATTTCTTAATACCTCAAAGTTATGATGATGTTGCTTACTTACATCATACAAAACTACATTTGAAAATTGCATCAGAGTAGAATTCTACTATCACAAACGCGCAGCCGGTGTGACAGGGATACGTGTCCAGCTAGGGATAATTGGCCGTGACGTCATTCGGACAGTTTTAAGATCCTATTTTTGTCCGTTTTCGAGCCATCATACACACGGGGACACACATACACACTCAAACACAAACATACAGACATGCACACATACATACGGGCAATCCAACGAATAGTAATTGACTCAAACTACACACAAGCTCATACATGATGTCACACTGACGCTGATGACGTCACTCATACAACGTAAACGTTTTAAAATTGTGTGTTAATTCAACAATAATTAACTTGAATAAATAAAAATAAAACTAATATGCCACGAAACATTCCTTTTACACATGCACACACATACAACACACATTTACGGAGTGATTTGGGCAGATATCCCTTAATTTAAAAAGAATGACATTTGAGACTTCAATCCTGTACCAAAGTCATTGTAAGATATGTCCGAATGATGTGTGAAAGTTTCATTGAAAAGGAACACTGCTTTCCTGGTTAAAAAAGCGAAAATATGCGTCAGCATTTACAACGAACGTTTATGAGGTTTATGACCTTTCATTAACGCTTTTGAGCTGAATGATAGATATCGTCATACTAAAGGGGCATTTGAACAAATCTAACCCTATTTTATTCTTCTCTTACCATAAGCTAAACAACACGGTAGAGAAACGAGAAAGCTCCAAGTAATTTTCGTGGAGTTAGACACTTTACAGGCATCCCTTTAAGCATGCCCTTGACACATGGACACTTATCCCTGCGACACCGGTCAATACATTGAAAAAATTCCCTCCTTCCACCACGCTGTAATTCCTTTCCATATCTGAATGATGTCTTCATAATTTGCATCATTATAATCGTCCACTAAAATGAAAATTTCTATATGAATGAGATTTCTTTCTCAATAGTTCTTTCTTGCTTATTGCTTTTAACCCTGTCATCGCAAATACACGTATTGGTACTTGTGCTAAGTAGGTATGCGTTAATGTGATGGCAGTGATGATTGTACTGGTTAAAAATTATTTCGATTTACTTCCGACCGTGCACGTGCACAATACAATTTTTTTCTTCTTCAAAAGTCGGTCGCCATTTGTGGAGAGAATAACTATCATAAATCATAATCCTCGTGAACAAAACAGAAACCTTGGGACGCATGAATGGAGTGTAGTAGTGAACTGTACACAATAGTATTGATAAATAAAATGTAGATCGCTTCCCTGAAAGTTTTAAAGATCGCCTCCTCGATTATAAAGTAACACATTATTTTTCATTTATAAGCATTTGTTTGTATATTTTGTAAGGCTGTACACCAAAATTGAGTGGCATCCTTGATTGGTGTATATTTTTGGCATACGAAGCTTGTTTTTTTTCCAATACCATTTAAAGAAAACCATTATTTGTTTGTCTATATTTGGCCTGAAAATCGATATCTAGACAAGTCTAATAACCTCACATTTATTTATTCAAATAGCAAAAAGAACACAAAGCACAAGTACTGCAAAGAAAACTATAAAATCGATTTATCATTATTATATATATATATATATATATTAATTTTTATTAAAGGCAATATACAAAGGCAGCAAAATGGCGATGCGTGTGATGAGTTTCGAACCACTGACCTCCTATACAGAGAACCTGCAATTTGCAGTCAACGTAGTCTATATAATATAATTGATCGAACACAATCCCGAGGCGGCCTTTAAAATGCTAAATATAAAGGTTTCAATTCAAACAGTTCACGGACAGTGCACAGACGATTTTGATGAATAGATAAAAAAAAAAAAACGGAAATCATACAGACCGCCACCCCCCCCCCCCCCCTCAATTAAAGGGATCTAGTAACTTTGTTGACATGTACAAAAAGTGATGAGTGGTTGATACAATGTATATTGTTGTTATCTGATATGTCCATTGGGTGTTGTGTGAACATTTCAAGTTAAATGGACGTTATATGGCCGAGTAATGAGCAAAAATGTAAAGTGATATTTACTAACTCATTGCACTCACTTTGTACACGGTTTTCGCGGTCCAGTGGATAATTTAACATCTGAACACTTCAATCGTAAATATCTTTTTAACGAAAGGGAAATTTGACAAACCGAAATCTGTCCCATGCTTTTATTGTTAATACGAATACAACAAGGTATACTATGAGGGAACCGCTAGCATTCCAATTGGATTTTGAGGATTTGGACAATATTACTAAGTCCCTTTAAGAAGGGATATAGAAAGAGGAACTGCTAGCGTAATTAGCGCACTTTGGACACGCTTTTAACTCGTTTTGTTGTCAAAGCTGTTTATTAACCGTAACTAATTTTAAATACTGTAATAAATGCATTTAAAACAACTTTGTTTTTGATCTTCTCGGTGATTTTTGGGAAGAGCGAAGGGGAACATTAGTTTACTCCAAACTATTAGAGCTTAAAAACCAGGTAAATTCCGGAAAATTAAATGAATACATTAAAAGTGTAAATTGCTATCAAGAAGTGTTGCGACACATCACCTCATTCACAAAATTCTCGTCCAGACCCCATTTGAAAATCAGCTTCTTTTTTTGGAAGGGCTCTTATTGTTGCCTGGGTAGCCATCACAAAAAGTGTCTTTGTGTAAAATAGTTAAAGGGATCTAGTAACTTTGTTGGAATGTTCAGAATGGTTGTATAATGTGTGCTATTGTGATCTGATGATAATATTTCCTCTAAGTATTGTGTGAAAAGGTTCACGTTAAATGGATGTTATATTGTCGAGTAATGAGCGAAACTGAAAAGTGATAATTGCTAACTCATTGCATTGATGTTGTACACAGTTATGACTATCCAGTAGATAGTTAAAAATCCAAACACTTCACTCTTAAATATCTTTATAACGACAGGGAAATTCGAAAAATCAAAATCATTCTGTTTCATGCTTTTTGGGGTCTACGAATAAAACAAGGTAATATGAGAGAAGCATTAGATTTCTAATGAAATTTGTGGATTCGGAAAATGTTACTACATGTATATGGATCCCTTTAATGTTCTTCCCGCCGCTTTCCGATATATATTATATTGTTTGTTTGTTTGTTGTTGTTGTTGTTCTTATTTTCTGTATCACTTCATGCAGTATGTATTCATTTGTTGTGATACATGTATACTGTTTATTGCTTTATTACAATTCTATTTTATCCATCTGTACGCATGTATTTATGTACATACATTATTTAATTGATTTACTATTCATTCATTAATTAAGATACTGAATTATTTGGTTTATTTATTAATTTCTACCCCTGACATTTTTGTTTTCAAATGCTAATACCGAACCATTTTGTTCTTATCTGATATACAAAAAAATGAAGTGACTGTGAAGAAGCAAACTATGATGGCGCTCTTTAAAATTTATACCACAGAAATACAATATAAATACTAGAACCCCAACTGAATAAGCGTATAGCGTTTTAACCACAGAGATATAGGCCACACCTTTATCAGCAAGTTTTTGAAAATACGCACCGAATGTCATGCAAATGAGGTAGTACGTCAGATTTTGTTCATTTGAATAAATTATCAGACGTGGATTCATTGGATAAATTAACACATTACGCAAAAAGCTAAAGTAATTACGCATTGCGCACTTGCAGTTGCCATGGCATTTAAACACGCACTTCTCAGCAAAATTGCGCTTCATAATACCAAAGACGCTTAAGTATTCTAATTCATCTCTATTATTTTAATTACGCGCAGTACTAACAGTTACGCGATGTCATGTATTTAATTGCGCACAGTCAAGAAACAGGGGATTTCCCTACTAGGATCAAAATATTGTTTTTCATTGTGACGTCATAACAGAGGCATACCATAAATTCGTGCGTGATAATTGTGAAGTTCGCGCCCGCGCATTATTATGAATGAATTTACGCTAATATTACCATGACAGCCAGTCGAATTAACATAAACATCGGTGGTTCTCTTCATTACAAATTTGGCCAACTTCCATTTTGAGTTGGGGGGGCCTGATTTATACTGAATACGAATGCACAGTGACTGCACTGGACAAGGTATATAAAATATAAAATATACATGTTTCGAGAAAAAAAACAATGAGTAATACATTTATGAAAAACATATATATATTATACGTATGACAAAAATGTATTAAATTTGCAGAAAGGTTGCGTCTATGTTTTGTGTTGTTTTATCAACTATATCTATGGTAGCAAATTCATCCATTTTAGGTATTACAAATAATGATTATGGAAATTATATTCATCTGCATTAACTTTTTATTTTGTAATTTTGGGAAGTACCAATACTCAAGTGTACCTTTAACTGATTTACTTTTCATTCATTCATTAAAGGGATCTAGTAACTTTGTTGAGATGTGCAAAAACTGATGAATGGTTGATGCAATGTATACTGTTGTTATCTCATATGTCCTCAGGGTATTGTGTGAAAATTTCAGGTCAAATGGACAATGTATGGCCAAGTAATGAGCGAAAATGCAAAGTGATATTGGGTGATATTCACCAACTCACTGCATTCACTTTGTACAGGGATGAAAATCTCGCCCGGAGATTTTCTTATCTAAATACTTCAATCATACATATCTTTGTAATGAAAGGGAAATTTGAAAAACCGAAAGCTGTCCCATGATTTTATTGTTAATACGAATACAACAAGGTATAAAGGAACCGCTAGAATTACAATTTTATTTTGAGGATTTGGACAATGTTACTAAGTCCCTTTAAGATACTGAATAATTTGATTGATTTATTAATTTCTAACCCTGATATTTTTTGTTAAATGCTAACATACCGAACCATACGTATCTAGTATATTTATTCTTTTACATGTAATTTATATTTGATGTTTACACATAGGTACTTATATTGCTGTATTCTAACCATTACGATATATTTTACCTTGTAAACGACCATGCAATTCAGCTTCGGCTGCAAGAATGTCATTTTGAATAAACCCTTATTGACTTGAAAACAAAATTCTTATCTGATATATTATAATATTATATACAAAAAATGAAGTGACCGTGAAGAAGCAAACTATGATGGCGCTCTTTAAAATTATACTGAATACGAATCCACTGCACTGCACTGGACAAGGTATATAAAATACAAAATATACATGTATATCGAGAAAAAACAACGAGTAATACATTTACGAAAAACATATATATAATTTATACGTATGACAAAAATGTATTACATTTTCAGAAATGTTGCGTCTAAGTTGTATAGTTATGGTAGGAAATTCAGCCATATTAGGTATTAAAAATAATTATGGATATCTGCATTAACTTTTGATTTTGTAATTTCGGCGTTGCTCTGTTTAATTCACATTGTTCAATCATTGCTTATCACTTCCTTTATAATAATAGAAGTTTGAAGAATAAAACGATCTGCGTAATGTAATGTAACTTATTAATCAGCATTATTTATTTTAACAGTAATTTTCATTTTGTTTGAACACACAAATGACATTGTATTATGTTACTGTAATAGCTTTGACATAATGGGGGTAGGGGTGGTGGTATATTCCCACAATATTTTAGATGGGGTGGCCTGTATAATTATTGTTATCCCCCTTACCAATATTTGGATTTCATCATTTCAAAAATATAAATGAACATTAAAATGAGAAGATAATATTATACACTTTCTCATTCAGGTTCATTATGCGAAACTTGATAAACCAGAGTGGACTGCCAAAATCCAAAATCTTCCGGTGTGGTGCTATATCCGTGACCTGCGAAATCTGTACCCAGTCGCAAATGCGCATGCGCTTAGAAAAATGCCTATATTATGGTGCGTGTCTTGCGAAAATCGTGTCCATTATTACGCCGCAATTTCATTCAAATAACAAATTGACACATGTTTTATCAAATGTTTATATGGCGTGAATGGATTTTCTTAATCCACCGTCGGGTTTTGACAACACTTTGTGCTGCAAGGAGCCTCAAGGAGGGATTTTGCATGCTTTATTACAAATGGCATGATTGGGAACGAATTTGCAGGCAATTTTCCCACAGGTGCGCATGCGTATTTGCGACTGCGTACGAATTTCGCAGTGCGTACGAATTTAGCGTGACACCGGGGGCTTCATCCCTGGACGGCCCCCATTATTGACCTTTGACATGGTTCCAGACCTGTACCCACTCATTCAGGACTCCTCGCTATGCCCACTAACATTGAGATGTTACTATTTTTGTCCCATAATTATATTTAAAAAAACATCTTAAAATTTGACTATCACAAATCCTAAAGCTTGGAACTCTGCCCCCCCCCCCCCCCCCCCTGCTGGACCCCCATGGAGATCCCCTATGTGGGTATCCCGTGACTGATCCAATTCAGGGTTCCATCAAGGCTAAATCCTAAGAAAATATTCGTTTATTATTCACATTTTAACCAAAAACTGCGCTACATGCACACAATTTCCGTCGACTTTTATAGGACATCATTCAGTCAAAAACAGTTTTGTGCCCCCCCCCCCCCTTCATGAAATCCTTGGCACGACGCTGGGTTGGTCACTCTTCCTCCTCGAAGACATGATGGACCCCCCCCCCCCCCCACCCACCCCACCCCCACCCCACCCCACCACCCCACCCCAATTGGCCTATTGCTTGACGGTACAATTATAAATGGATTTTGTGTATGCCTGATAATGGTTATTCACTGATTAACTAAAAATACACGTCAAATCAATTCAATAGTACAATTTAATGTTCAAGAGATATCTCAACGGGTAATTTACACGTAAAATATGAGAACATCTGGGTAATGTAGCAGGGGTGTCGATCCGTTTTTGAGATTGGGGGGGGGGGGGGGGGGCGAAATTTGAAAATTTTTCCAGAGTGACCACTGAGAGAGCTAAAAGCCCCACATTGGCATGACCGGAAGTTTTATTATGCGCTCATTGAAAGTGTCTTGATGGCTCGAAGACCTGACTTTGGGGGGCACCCACATTTGGGGACAATAATGGGGGTCCAGGGGGCGAAACCCCCGGAAGCTTTTAGATTTCAGACATTTGCTCCTAGCATGGGTGTTAAAATTGTATAAAATAGTGAACCTACTCATAACGTATTTTTAAAGGGCATAGCGAGGAAAAGACTGAGCCTTGCATGAGATGGATCCACGTGATCATGTATACTATAGAGCCATCGATATTGGGCTCCCATGAAACTAAGCAAGGGCGTCAACAATTTCTCAAAAGTGTAGGGGAGACATTGCGAGGAGGCGAAGCGACCGAGCGGGGGAGGGTGTGGGAGGGGGTGTTCCCCCGGTCCCACAGTAGGGAGCTTTTGTATTTTTGGGCGTGAAATTGTGCGATTTGGTGCACACCTGAGACAGAAATTTCACGTAATATGAAGTATATTGGTATGGAACCAAACATACATAATGACAAAGGGAGGGGGACAATCTGCTCCTTTTTCAAATGTGGGGGGGACATGATATTCCAATTTGATTTGCGTTCAGCGCATATGTACCGAGATTATTTTATTTTGCTATCTATAGATGAGGGTTTAATAAACTTCGTTTGAGGAGTGCGTTTGAGAAATTACGCTGCCCAACACATTTCAAAAGGTGAGTTCCCGCAACCGAAATGAAACTTGCAATATGAGAAACTGTATGCGCGCGAAGCGCGCGGCAAAAAAGAGATTTACAGTCCTTTTCAAACTAAAAAACGGCTATTTTGAAGATTAATTATTGATAAATGTGTCTTTCCCCTCTTTGGCATTATATCACTCAATTTTTTTCTTCCTCATTTTCGGAATTATTGGGGGGCGAAATGATATGTTCGCCCCCTCAATATTTTCATTGGGGGGGGGGGGGGGGGGGGGGGCGACCGCCCCCCTGCCCCCCCCAGGATCGACACCCCTGTAATGTAGAAGTATTACATTTACATAACTAATAATTTCATTTCCAGTTCTTTCCCGTGACTCCATATAAAATTCATTAAATGAAATTATCATGCTAAGTCTGGCATTCCGAAAATAAAACAAAAAGGGGTAATTTATCGAGCCTTTAGAGAGACTTTTGAATTGTTTATCATGTGCATTTATTTGTTCATTCAATGTTAAAAGGATCTACCCCCTATCATTGTCAAAATCCACAAAACCAGGCTTAGAACTCCGTCTAGGCTACTTAGTTCTCTCTGCACAAACCTCGATGTACATATTCGTATTACCAATAGAAGCATGGGCCAGGTTTCGGTTTTCCCAATTTCTTTTTCGTTATAAATAAAGATATACTTATGTATAATAGTGTTCGGATTTTAAACCCTTTGAAAGTCTCCCTGTGAGACTTTCAACTGTGTGCAAAGTTAGCGCAATGAGCACATTACTCGCTAATTACTCGCTCATTACTCGGTCATATGAGTTTTTTTTATGACCATAACATTTTCACACATTATTCAGTGTATTAGATAGAGCACATAATTACACATTTTATCAACCCTTCGTCAGTTTTCGCACATGGAAAAACAAAGTTAGAAAACATGTTTGTCGCCAGCATTGGTGCACCCTCAGTCGGTTTCAATTCCGTCACCTCAAATGACCCTTGTTATTTTTAGCTCGCGATTTGCCATTCATTTTGTACTGCATTATTATCTGACGTTGTTTTTCAATGGAGCGAAATATTGATTGTGAATCGGCAAGTCGAGTCTACGTCTGCGCATGCCGCGAACAAGTGAGTGCACATTGCATGCATGCATGCATGCATATGTACGGTATAGTACGGTACTCTATAGGATTTTTAACGTTAATACCGTGCCCACGTGAAAGTCTTGCGAATCCAGGGTACGGCGATCAAAACTCTAGGTGGTTGGACGAAGAATTAACGTGAAATATCGCTCTGAAAACTACAAGACAAGCTTAGTATTGGACATTTGGAGTTGGAGGACTGCCAGGAGGAAAAATGGGAGCGTATCTCTCAGAGCCAAACGTGGAAACAATCTCCGAAGATGGAGAATCGGATCGTCTTTCGTACGGTGCTTCGGCGATGCAAGGTTGGCGAGTGGCAATGGAGGTAATGTACATATATACTGTTTGTGTGGCGCAAAAAATACCTAGATAATACAGGGCTGGCGTGTGATTATTGACACGCCAACACGTGCATCGTTTATGTACTCTGTGCGACCAGGAAATTGTGTGAATTGTATGCCATGGCATAGCATTGGAATGAAAATACTGAAGGCTTGATTGAAGCCAGTTTCATTGGGTTACTTTTTTCTTTTTGTGAAGCAACCACCGACTTATTTGTTATACAGTGCCAGGGCAGTGGCAGTGGGTCAGTGCAATACGAATGAAATGATTGACCTTGAAAGTTGAAATTGAATAGCTTGGTTGAAAGATAAAAATAAACAAATTAAATTAAAACAAATCAACTTTCTCAAGTTTCTGCATGACTGAATGAAAAACTAAAATCTTTATATTCATTGGAAAAAAAATACATGCTGATATTTTGGTTATAAAGGTTTTTTTTTTTACAACATTGAGGATCAATTGTATGTTAATTAATGTATTGCAGGTGTCATTTGTATGAAGCACCTCTTGACCCCCGGGAAAGGTGCGTCATTGTATTTGTACGAATGTGCGTCATTGTATTTGTACGAATGTGCGTCAGTCATCACCCTTTGACTAGTTTTATGAACCATGTCATGACGCACCCTCCGTCAGAAAAAGTGAAAAAGGAAACATTGACGCATATTTGAGTCAAAATTGTGACACACCATTTCATGAAAATGACCGACCCATGACACGTCATTTTACCCACCGGAAAGAAACCTTGCCAAATTACATCATACATGACGGTCCTAAGACTCCTATTGACGAACCTTGTGACGCACTCATGGTAAAGTGACTGACTATGATGCACACATGGGTCACTGTTGTGACTAGGCCTGAGTCATGTCGGAATTTTTTTGTTCCGGAATCCGCCGGTGTTGTGCCGGTCGGAATCCAGTATTCCGATAAAAAAAAATCTGCCAATGAATGATACGGAACGAACACGCACTAGAAGGTCTGCCATGGTTTCGGCAGCGCAGGCATGCAGGCCCCGCGCTGCGAGACAGGCCAACTCAACTGCCTTGACCTTGCAAGCAAGTTGCACTCTTAAAAAGTGCCGAAAAGGAACGAAAATGTCTCTTATTTTACTTACATGTTTGTATGGCTTTTAAAATAAATACGAGAACAATTACCTGCAAAAACAGCAACAAAAAAAAATGCGCTGATTATATCTCGAACATTTTCTAACTCGCTCGAAACTGCATGAACTGAAGCTAATACAACAACACGTATAAGTCAACACTAACTTGTATACTTTGCGTGCAGGCTATAGGGTCTATTTTCCTACGCGAGATCCATCCGCTGGGGATTTCCCCAATTCCCGGCGGATCGATCTCGCGCAAGAAAATAGACCCATAACCTGCACACAAAGTATACGAGTGATATGGCGGGCTGTGTCGGAGCATTAGTACCGATAGAGGGCGGACTGGATGTCAACGTTTGAGAAACGTTTGATGACATATGGTACGGCGCAGCTAGCTCTGACTGATAGCAGCTGCATGACTGTGCGGGGTGCGCCGGGGTAGCTAGCCTAGTCGATCGTAGTAGTACTCGCTAGATCGGCTTTCATATAAACGCAGCGGATTTCTTGTCGTTGTAAGTTGCATTCGACATCGTCTTTCTTGTACTTTTTTGTCATTTGTTTTTATTCTGTTAGTTTTCTACTACAAAATATGAATTTTTGAGGAAAAAGAGGTTTTCCGTGATTTCCATCGGAATACCGGAATGGAGAAAACAAAACCGGAACACGCACACACCGGACGGATTCCGGTATTCCGTCCGTTCCGACCCAGGCTTAGTTGTGACTGACCTTTTGCTTCCATGACGGTACTGTACACCATCAATATATGGGAGTACATGACGCACCTTTCCCGGGGGTCAAGAGGTGCGTCATACAAATGACACCTGCATAATTCTGTAGGCATGAATCAAGAAAAAATAAAAGTGCTAAGTCCCGATACAAGACCGAAATACATTAACCAACGCTCGAAATTAGCACAGGCCCGATGGCCTGGGGGCCACTAAAAATTGCTGTCGGGCCAGTAAAAAAATCATTTTACTAATGTTTGTTGGCCCGATCGGGCCACCAAATGTTGAAACCATTGTGCAGACAATCAAGTGAATTATTTGCAAATTTGTTACCTCACAAACAACGCTTGATTTGTGATTCAAAAAGAGAAGAGAGAGCGATCGTAAATCAATGAAATCGCGCAAAGCGCATGCAAAATAAAAAGACGCAACTCTCTCTAGCTCTCTCTCCCTCTCTCTCTTCCCCCATCTCAGCCCTTATTAAAATTATGCATGTTGTTTGTGTTGTCAGCAATCCCTCTTGCACGCTCGCGATAGTTTTTGTATGCAATTTTTTTCTGCAAGATCGGGGTTATAATTCTTTTTTCAGACCATAATAATAGTCCATTTTTACAGATATTATGAAGGAATCATCATAAAAAGGTATGAATGTTGTGCTTACTCATCTAATATTGTCTTGACAAATTGATAATGCTTGCCAATTATGAATTATTTTGCCGATTTTTAAAGCCCAGTCCCATACATGTGTTTTTTGGTTAGTGATATGAAGTTTCAAAAGTTGACAAAAACGAACATGGAAACTCCCTTGATTTCATAATTTGGTGTCTCCAAGATGAGAATGAACTGATTCAATGTTGGGTTTCATTTCTGCAGTTATATATTGTGAGTTTAAGTATGACATTTTCAATAATTCACCTAATAATGACTAAGATTCAACTCTGTCCCTAGTCTCTAGACAAACTTCATTAAACTAGTCATTTAACTTTTGTTCTTCTTTATTTATTCGGGCCAGCAGATTCTGGTTTCGGGCCACCAAAATTTGAAAAATACTATTTTTACTGGCCCGACCGGGCCACCAGCAAAAAAAGTTAATTTCGAGCGTTGCATTAACACATCTACACCATTTCCATGCCCGATTCATAAAATATCTGAATTCTTATGCTGTGCGCATACTAATTCTTATATCTCTGCCATCCCTGCGATACCGCATAGAACAGATTGTACCTGCCCTTTTCAGCCTTTGCGAGGCAGATTTTCACAAACATGCCCGAAGTAAAGAAAGTTGACATACAGTACATGTAGTACTCTATACTTTCTCAAATGCACGAGGCCAGGTACAAGTGCACTACAAAGTCCAAGTGGATGCACAATAGTTATGCAATAATCACATTCTTCAAAATTCAAGTCATATGGAATATCTGGAATTTGCTCATACATGTAATACATTGATTTCCAAGAAATTGACAACACAGCGAGTGATAAAGAAATGATGGCAAAATGAAAACAGGTGATGTACATGTAAAATCATGTAAGTACACATCCACAAATGTAGGCCAATCGCCCTTACGGCCCCTACCCCCATAAGCTGGCCTCGTGTACCCACCCCCTTTGCCAAGCCTCCAATCTACCTTTTTTTTTGTCTGTACTGGCCCATTAGGGCAAGTTAACTTGTTAAGTCATACATTTTGAATTTTAACTTGCCCCAATATAAAATGTATTTGCCTGCTTAGTGTCTTACTTTTAGATGAGACTAACACACATGAAATAACATTGTTCTCTTTAACTTTGAACAATTATTTAGTTGCCCGATCAGGCAAGCAAACTAGACAATTCATGAAATTTTACTTGCCTGACACAAATTTGTACATTGTACTTGTCCTGGGCAAGTTGGCAAGTGCTACAGTAGTGTTAAAGGTGCACCTGTAAAGTGTCAGATATTGCCCAAAATTACATTTGAGACTTCAATCCTATACCAAAATCATTGTAAGATATGTCCGAACATTTGATGTGTGAAAGTTTCATTGAAAAAGAACACTGCTTGCCTGGTTAAAAAAGCAAAAATATGCGTCAGCTTTTACAATGAATTACTGTATAACGAGTGAGGTTTATGACCGTTCATTATCGCTCTTGAGCTGAATGATTATCAATGATAGATATCGTCATACTAAAGGGGCATTTTAAAAAATCTAACCCTATTTTATTCTTCTCTTACCATAAGCCAAACAACACTGTAGAAGAGCAATGTGGAAGCTCCAAGTAATTTTCGTGGAGTTAGACACTTTACTGGTTTCACTTTAAGTGTTGCACGCTTTGCCCACTGAAATTTGTTTTAAAATTGCATTTAACCAATTGGTAATAAACAAAATGGAAATTTACCATATAAGGTTACAAGTAATAATAATATAATATCTATTATTTATATAGCGCCTATCACGATTGATAATCATCTCTAAGAGCTTTTACAATTGTTATTATTACCCCGGTCATACATGTAGGATACAATGCAAGCCAGCACACATTGTGTGCACCATCTCCACTCCCTGGGGAGTATTCCTTCCAAGCGCTCAGTGGGCTCAAGAAGATCGTTCACATAAAGGCTTTCACCTCCTACCGGTACCCATTTATACACCTGGGTAGAGAGCAGCAATAGTGGATAAATTGTCTTGCTGAAGGACAAACGCAGTGGGCAGGGTTCGAACTCGGGATCTCATGATCGGAAAGCGCGCGCTCTACCAATCTTGCCACACCACATCCACATAGTACATATCTTTCTAAACAGGGGTTTTCCCCTCTGCTTTACAGGGTAGTCATCTGGTGGGATTCATGATAATGATCATTTCATAAACGTTTCCACACATCGTCGATTGAGAAAGAGATGGTCGCTAAGTCACTTTTTGTACATGTACTTAGGAGATAATCATGGTCAAAGTTGAAGAGTCCTGTAGTGTAATCAAAGATAAGCTTGTTTGTTTTTGATGAATATTCCCAGTTCTCCCACATGTAAAAACAATAATTCGTCGGTGATATCACGTACCGGCGAATGTTTGATTCTGCGCGCTAACGAGATTTCGAGAAAAACGCGTTTAAAGTTTCCCAACTTCTTCTATCATAAAATAAACAGTTTTAAACATAATCAAATTGCAATCAAAGTTTGAAGGTGACGAGAGAGGAATATTCTCTTCAATATGACCCTGAAAATAACCTACGTACCTTATGCTCTCGATTCTGTGTAATATCACTGCATAGATCGTTCGTTCGCATTGAGCAGTTTGAATCCAGGACTCTACGTACCGACGAACGATCTATACAGTGATATTACACAGAATCGAGAGCCTAAGGTAGGTTATTTTCAGGGTCATATTGGAAGAGAATATTCCTCTCTCGTCACCTTCAAACTTTTATTGCAATTTGATTGTTTAAAACTGTTTATTTTATGATAGAAGAAGTTGGGAAACTTTAAACGCGTTTTTCTCGAAATCTCGTTAGCGCGCAGAATCAAACATTCGCCGGTACGTGATATCACCGATGAATTATCTGAGCTTTTGGCATCTCATAGAGAAGGCTCCGACCTACAGTACAAGATGGTATGCAAAACTCTATTTTGGCAAAAAATTGACACACGCCCTTCTTCCTCTCACATGATGACATAATGTAGGTCACGGCATAACCTCCTCCATTTCCCTACCTTTCCTTGAGGTGCAAATTGTGTCACAAGTTCTTAGATACAAGTCAAGTTTCAATGGAAAGAGAAAATCGTTACCATTAGGGATGCTAGGAATT
>JBAMJV010000826.1:0-175000 GCA_037951105.1 Echinarachnius parma
GTAATGATTAGGCAAATGGGTTGTGCGCAGCAAACCGGAATATGGAGATGAGTCGAGTGTGAAATCAGACAAAAAATATGGAGTTGACAACAAATCAGAGCTTTGCATTATTTTCGAGCTTTTGGGAGGATTTTTTAGCATATCAAATGAAATATTCATGATTCAAATTGATATCAACGGAAAGCCCAACAACTCTTCTGTATGAAAATGTGAAATTTATAATGATTTTTGTAAAGGGCGGCTGCAGGGAGATGAATGTGGGGGAGCCTCAAAAGTGACCCATTTCAAAACGCTCTGATTTCAAGGCACAACTGAGTCACTATTCATGCGTTTTCAATTGAATTCTTCTCATTCATAGCCAACTCATTCAAGTCGCATTACATCCTCCACACAATGGTACAAGATACCGACAACAAATCAGAGCGTTTTGAAATGGGTCACTTTTGATGCTCCCCCACATTCATCTCCCTGCAGCCGCCCTTTACTAAAATCATTATAAATTTTACATTTTCATACAGAAGAGTTGTTGGGCTTTCCGTTGATATCAATTTGAATCATGAATTTATTTGTGGAAATGCTAAAAAATCCTCCCAAAAACTCGAAAAAAATGCAACGCTCTGATTTTGTGTCAACTCCATATCTTTTTGTTTGATTTCACACTCGACCCATCTCCATATTCCGGTTCGCTGCACACACCCCATTTGCATAATCCTTACGATTAATATGCCATCGTAATGAAGAGATCATTTCCATTAAAATGGTATCAAATTCCAATGATTTTGATGAATGGAAAGGGTGGCAGTATTCAATAGAAAGTGAACTTTCAAAAAAATGGTCAGCACAGTCATGCACTCGTAAAGTAAATGCATTGAGCCATTTTGCGACATTTCACTTCCTGCCTCCCCCTATTCTCTAGGCTACTGCAATCGCCCCAATTGCATAATCACTACACATAATGCACCGTTTGAAAGGTATATAATGAGGCTTTATTGTGACACCAATTTCGAATATGCTAATTAAAAAATATGAGAGATATGATCGATCAAACTTGAGTTTCCGAACTTTTTTTGAGGGGTTTATGTGACATAATATTGAAAAATATACATGTATTTGTTAAACATTCATATAAACAGTACAGGAGTGAAACCATACAAACCATAAAGTAATGGAATATAAACACCTTTGTAAGAAATTAACAATTATTATTATTATTTTGCATAATGGAATATTTCAGAATGTATGAATATACATTTTGATATGTCCTGCAGGTATGATATCTTATATTTTCTAACTTGCAAAATATATATCAAACAATATACGAAAGTCGAAATATCATTCATCATCTTATCGACCAAGGGATCCATCGTAACCATTATTTAAACCCCTTCGCGATTCTCCCGATAGCTCGGCAAAGCGTGAAGATGTCACCCCAACCCTTGGTTACTTTTTTTTTAATTCACGTCTTGCGTATTTCTATAGCAAATTAACGTAATTGGACCAATTGTATTGAAGTTACATGACCTGTTGTCGCTGCATGTCAGCTGGAAAATTGGTATTTTCGTGATTTATGTACAAAACATATGAACATAATGTTTTCGATTCAAGATGTAGAAGATTAAATATGAATGATTCTTGTTGCAGTTAAAATAGTTCGGAATAAAGTAGAACACTAAACCTATTGAAATACACATTGAAGGAAACAAAAATAAATACAACAAAGTAGTGAAATATTAGACAAGCAGGCCCTTTCATTCAAATGGTTGTATAATCATTTCTACTGGTGTAAAGAATGTAAAAGTAGTGAAACCGATGTTCAATTATCATAAATGTAAGATCTATAAGCAAACAAAAAAATGAATTTCATGATTCATAGTAACTTTGTACAAATTATAACAAAAACATTCGCATAAAAGTCATAAAAGCAGCAAGGTTCTGCGAATGTTTTTGCATCGGTATATATGTTATTATTATGTTAACCTGAAATTCTCAAGAGCAGTAGATTAAGCGTACGCTAAATTTACCGCAACGTCACAACGTTGCGCGACATTGTCAGGCAGTTGGGTGAGAAACGGCTATTAACAATAATCTAGCTCAGATAGTACATGCAAATAATAAATGACCATCAACTTAAAATCTAAGATGCCTGTCATTTACAACTAGTTCGATGTATAACTATGATTTTCGGAAGCTAAATCAGTTGATCAGCGAAAGTTTGTAACAACGGCTTTAAATCTTAGAACATATTACGTCCATTATGTTTTCAGGTAAACATATTAACAAGCATTCCGTAGAATCAAATAAATTCGATTAACGCAATTAGTCCAGTGAAGCCCCACTTATATACATTGCCCGCTGAAGGCAACTTCGAAAACAAAAACAAATCACAATTTGATTTCTGCCTCTTCAGTCTCCCGCCCCTCCTTCTGCCTACTAGGCAAGCTTGGCGGGTCCTTGATATGTATTTCATACTCGATGTCGTCTCTGTTAGCACTGGTGTTGGTATTTTCAGGAGGATTGGGTCGTAACTCGGTGTAATTCTCACCAGGGTTCTCCGGGTGGCCTGGTGATTTCAGTGTCTCGGATAACATGACCGGAGACTCGTACACGTGATCGACCTCGACCGTTTTTCTCTGGCGAGTCGGAGCGGAACGTCTGTAAATACAAGTACAATCAATTTCTCTCGTTAGTGATTTAAATAATATAATTAATCAGGCGTTGTTAAGTCAGTCAGCAAACCTTGATTTGCCTTTCGATGTCCGGTTGTCAATATTATACACAAGGTAATTCGGGTAACTGTCGGTCGATAAAGAATGATTTGTTGTTATACATTTTTTATGGGAGACATTCAACAAGATCCCGAAAATGTTTTTTTTTTAAATGCATTTTTTAATTGAAGGACACGAAAAAATATTATTATAAAATGTTCAATTGGCAGTCGCGTAATAAGGACCAGCATGAGGCTACATAACTATAGTTATGATAGGTGTATATATCTGTAATTCCAGCTGGGATGTGGCGGGGGGGGGGGGGAATGATGGCAAAGAATGAAAGGCATTTTCCACCCTTGTACCATCTTGATACGCCAATGTTTTGAGATGATAAAAACATACCTTTTGTCTCTCAGTAATATCCAAACCAGAGCCACAGAAAGAGCGACAATGGCAACCGCCATGACAGCTATGACAACAGTCATGATAGTAGTATTGCAACCTGTAGGGAGAGTAGAGATGGTGATTAGATATTTGACCTGGCGGCATTTACTTCGACGATATATCACCACCTTATCGTCATAGTAAAAATAACGATTTAGGCTGTATTTTGGTTGAGTAATAGCACCAATAATATATAACTTATATACTTGTAGCGCTCAAACCTAACGTTTCGAAGCGTTGTCCTAGATTTATCACAAGTATGTTTAAGATTGATTGGTATACAGGGCTATGGTTATGGTTAGTGTTAGGATATGGTTTCGAGCTAGACATCTTTGGTGATTTTATGAAAACGAATCAATATTGGAGCAATTGTCGCCGGAGTAAATGTCATGGATCAAAAAGGTAAATATAGACAGGAATCTCAAAGAAAATATATTCAGGACAGAAATAACACGTGGATTGTTGTTTCATCTTTTCCCCATACAAATAAAACTGGCGATACTTTTCACAACATGTCGTTACAAGCCGTATAATAACTCTATAAGGGCTTAGAACGCGAGTCCCACCTGACATGAATGTCCTGGCTATGACCGGGGCTGACCAGTTACTTGCTCCTTGACCATTCACAGTCCTCACCTAGATATAACATTGAAATGTAGAGTTACTTATGTTGTATTGAATCTAACATAGAACAAGTTAACCAAATCCCCCTTTTTTAAAACTAGTACATATTTATAATGTGTGGCTCTACCAAAAAAAAAATTCTTCTAATTTTACGAAAAATGTAATGAAATTTGTATTCTCATCTCTTTCTCAGCTATACTCATGAACGCATATTTTGGTAAATTGTAATGATTTTGTCAATAATACTGCTATATCTGGAATATATCAGACAAGACCGGGCAAAAGTCGGTCAAGTCGCGAGTTAGAAACTATTAAACAGGTATACACGTAATGTGAATTATGTAACCCAACTGACATTATAGAGTAAAGGTGATGACTAATGGGAGATTTTCTCTTTGCATAGCTCACCCTAATAATGTAATTCTTCTCTGGCGCCAGGCCTTCGATGGTGTACTGTGTCTCGAGGCTTGAACCTAGAACCTCCTCCAGAGCCGCCTGAGCACCAGCACCATCAGAATCAGGTTGATACTGAATCTCATACTTCTGGATGTTACCGTTAAGGTTCTCAGTCAGCGCCGCTGACCATGATACAGTCAATGAACTGAGCGTGCTGTATAGAATCGCAATACTACCAGGGGGCGGGGCAACTGCAATAGTTTGATAGAAACATTGGTTCTTACATTTGTCTTTATTTAAATAATGCTCGTGTCTTAGCATGGATAGTACTACACCTAGTATAATATCCATGGACTTAGATAATGCTTATCCGTTTAGCATGTCATTATCATGTCACAGTCTATTCTACATGCATTTACAAGGATCTTTAAAGCATTTAACCACGGATAAACATTATATAAATATTATGCATACATTATAAGAGTATGATCGGCTTTTAAACCTCGAATTTAGATTCGAACATCATTCTTACTTTCTTCCGCTGTCCTGACAACGATTGGGTTATTTCTAGCACTTTCTTCATCTTTGTTCCCCGCTGTTACGTATACAGTGTAGTCCAGATATGTTTGTAGCCCAGTCAGGAGCAACGATGTACTTGTTAAATCAGTAACGATCATCGATTCAGCACTTCCGCCCGAGGATGAATAGCTAATCCTGTAGAAATTCTCGCCACTCCTACACAAAAATGCAGACTCTGACAGAGCCTAGAAATGAAACGAGCATAAAGAGACTGCTATATGAATAGCTTTCACCGTAATTTTTTAATTTACTACTGCACTAAATTGATTTATAAATATTTATTTGTACATACAATTTATGCAGTTAAACAATATAGCAACAAGTACTTAAAGGGATAGTTGAGTTTTGGTTAAGAGAGTACAGTTTTCGTCAAACTGAATTTTAGTAACCAAAATCTGCACCATTACATTATAAACTAATAGTTATAACTCCACCATGCTCGAAATGAATACAAACAAATTATTTTGTCTAGCGCCCTCTATCCCAACACTTAACTATCCCTTTAAACTGACTATATTCACTCACGATGCACATCGAACATCATGTTCCCATAAGTAATGGTTTAAAAGTAGAAGGGAGCGACCTACCTGCCAGAAGACTTGTAGTTGCCTTGGATTCACTGCTTCCACCGCGACACCAGATGGAGAGGCACTGGGCACTGCATTGGGAAGAAAATAAACACATTTAATTTATACAATTCCTGTAAATATTATATTATTGAGAGAGCTATTTAAAACACACATCAAATAAGGAATGGTTTATATTTGTAAACTAAAACATATCTTTGTCTTTCTCTAACCCACGTATCTCGGGCTTCTCCCATTATTTTCTATGTAGCAACATGTTTGATACACATGACATGTAGTAGGTTTATTTACTTACTTCCACACAGTGTTGTAGCAATCGCTGCCGGGGATCTCGAACCAACGCCATTTATTCCTTCCCTTGCGGCAGCCACACTAAACTCGTAGTCAGTGTCCGAGTCCAGACCACTTACGGACGCAGACGTCATACTTGCTTCAACTGTCGCTTCCTGTATCCAGTGTTCACCCCCTAACCTAGTGACGTATGCTGTGTATCTTATGATCGGGGGATCCCCCACGTCATCGACCGTCCACCCTGACCACTGGAGGATAGCTGAAGAGGATTTCACGCTGGACACACTTGGTGGATCATCAAGTACAGGCAGCACTGGAAATTTGACAAATTGGAAACAATAAATGACCAACACTCTGTAGAACGTGTTGTCTGCACCTCATGGCATGTATTATATCGAACTGACTCTGCAAAGCCATTTGAGCGTAGACTGTAAATGTTTAAATAATACATGCTGCTTCCAATGTGCACTTGCTATGTAAGAACTGAGTAGTTTAAATCAATCATTAATTATTTCGTCGATAAGTTAGAATACGGAAGAAAGATTACGTCAAGAAGATTTATATTATTAAAAAAGTTTTTCTTAAAATGAATATGATATTGCTCTTTAGTACTATACATAAATACCAAGCTATCTTACGATAAGTCAAAGTAGTCGTTGAATGAGATGCACTATTTTGACCAGCAGTGTAAACGCACTGATAATCTCCAGGATATACATTGTTGACATCAAAGACGACAGCGAGCCCTCCATCCTCTTCCATACTATGATCCCTCACGATCCCATCATTTACAACCTGGGTTCCGTTGAGACGATAAAAGTTCACAGCCCCCTCATTTGGCAGCGGGTTGCCAGTGACGTGACAGGTGAATGATACCATTGACAGAGGATTCACCTTCTCGTTGGGAGTAACCCGTGTTATTCCTGAAAAGAACGTGAAAGGAACAATTCAAAGAGTGTTATCAATAATATTCGGGAACCTAGTGTGCGACTTATTAGTTTATTGGAAATTAATAACAGAATTTAGAGGGGAGAGAGAGAGAGAGAGAGGTGGGGGGGGGGGGGGGGGGGGGGGTAATGGATTATTGTATAGGCATGGAACCGTGCCAACATATATTATGATAATCAATCAACCAAAATGTGAGGGATTTCTTCGTTTATCAAATTGTTTTAGAAAAACACATTTATCAAAATAACGGTTAAATTAGAAATGTTGAGGTTTTCCATGTTGAGAATCTTACAAGAATATATAAGAGTTTACATGTTATATATAATCATAAAAGTCTTGTCAGGGGGAAATTGCAAGATGTAGACGTTGATAACCGTACCTGTTGCAAATACATTGCCAAACCAACACAGTCATAATCTTTGAATATAAATTAATTCCATGGAAACATTATCAATACGATTGAAGAACTTTTGGGTTATGTTTTGCGAAGGTAAGCTGATGATTGGTAGGACAATTAACGCCGCTTGTAACAGCTCCCTCAGTTAAATGTCCTGGTATATATATATAGGTGGCTACCCAAAATTCTATTTTTAAAAGTTTATTATAACGGATGTCACTATTTAACATAGTACGAGAAGGCAAGACTTCTCTCCACACGCATGGTTAATAGATGGTTTGTCGATAAAATTGGTAAGCAATATTTGTTTTGCTAATAATCATTATATTCATTATAATCATTGTAACATAAAGGCTTTTGTGATGTTTGTCTTGATTGGCAAAACCGAATTAGAACAGAACCAAAGAAAATTTACTCGTATACGTTTGTAGTATCTTACCATACTGACAATCTGGCCCAAGCCATTGACCAAAGCACTGTCCATTACAAATCCCAGTCACTTTGTTACATGCTTGATCCGCGCAGTGGCACTGCTCAGCGCAATCAAGTCCGTAGAAACCTCCACGACATTCTGATATGAAAATGCAATACCGTTGTCTAATTACATGGCAAAGTTATAATGACTGTGTGATAAAACAAAACGTACAAACGTGTTTTCGTTTGCCCCTTTTTTCATTAGCTTGTTTGATTGGTTTCATACTCGTGGTAGAGATAAAAATGTTGCTTAATTTTCACGGTATAGCGACTGATGCTCTGGTTTATAAAATGCTGCAATTATGTTCTTCGCACTCATTTTCATTATTTGTACACCTTTAAAGACACAAGTTAGCTCAGTTAAACATTTCATTTGAAGGAATCTTTGTATAAGATATATAACAACATACACAAGCGTGTCCATGCAGACAATATACCGTGTACTGAACAATTCATCAATATAACTTTCTTCATCATCGTGCATTTAAATGCATAATGTTTACTTATATACAGTATCTTAAGAAAATGTAAAATGATTTCACTCCTACCTTCACAAAAGACATGTCCATCATACAAATTATACCCAGCAGCACAATCATGTTGAGGACATTCCCTGGTAGTCATGTCACATGCAACATTGTCCAGACAATGACACTTGTTAGTGCATTCACTTCCATAGTAACCAACATCACAGGTATCAGGGACTAAACGAGAGAACAAATCAAATTGTTAAACACAATGATAATAAACTACTATATGTAATATGGAAGATGACTAATACTATTTCAAAAGCCTATACATATCCGACTTTGTAATATCACTGTGTAATATCATTTGTGGCCTTTTATAGACAGGTTTGATGATTAAAAGCAATAATATTGAGTCATGTGAGACTTACTTTGGCAGTTGTCTCCTGACCACCCTGTCTCGCAGTCTCCCGGACAAACCCCCGAATATCTGTTACACGCAGCTCCTGACGCACAGTGGCAAGACTGAGTACATCCAGACCCAAACGTTCCATCAGAACAGGCTATCAATAAAACAAAATCAAGTGTAAGTTCAACTTAATATTAGTATTGTGCTATAAATACAACTTCATAGATTTTAAGTCTGAGCACATCCATCACCGACAGTTTTAGTAGGAAAGGTTTTAAATTAAAACAAAAATTAAGTGTACTTTCAACTTAATGTTAATCTTTTGATATACATACAAACTCATGTTTCAAATTTCATGTCTGATTGCATATGTAACTCAAATATTCCATCTGTGATCATATCTCCAACCATTAATATAGTTCTAAGCCGCGCACTATTAAAAATGAACCATGATATCAACATGAAACTAATGGGTAACTTCGAACAAATCAATACAAGCTCCATTATCAATGTAATTGAACTGAACAGAAAGTATTTTACCATACATCTCTTCACAAATTGAGCAATTTTTACCTTAAGTACAACTGTACAATTTGTCAGTTTTTATATTAATACCAAAAATTAGTAAAAGAAAATGAGTCATTATCATAACATTGTACAACAGAAATGGTGCACCAAACAAATGTATTACTAAAATAAATGACACAAAATCTGGTAAATTGATTTGAAATGTCATTATAATCAGATAATTGAAATTGAATCTGAATGATACAGGTAGTCAAATAAAATGAGTATTACACAATGTCATATAACATGGCTAACAGAAAGTATGTTTTAAAGGAGTTTGCTACCTTGAGTGCAAGCCAAGCCCTTAAATCCTGCATCGCAAGAACAGCCGTATGGGTCAGGAAGGCAGAAAAGGAATCTGCTACACTTATCAGTTGCATCGTCGCTGTAACTGCATTGGAATTCACAGTTCAGACCATACCGATTCCCACCGTTGTTCCTGCAAACTGGAAATACACGTAGGTAGGGTGAAAAGAAGATGTTGAACGGAATGTTCTACTCTACCACATTAGGCATATATGATCTTTTATTTTCGCTTTTGCATTTGTTTTCCCGTTAAAAGGTTAAAGTGATTCAGGTAAAGTGTCCAAATCCACGAAAATGACTTGGAGCTTCCTCGTTTCTCTTCTACCGTGTTGTTTAGCTTATGGTAAGAGAGGAATAAAATAGGGTTCGATTTTTTCAAATGTCCCTTTAGTATGAAGATAATTATCATTTAAATCTTTTATTTCAAAAGCGTTAATCAACGTCTTTGGTGACCTTTGACCTTGTCGTGCCTGCTATATTGTGTCCGATCCCCGCCCGGCTATATTGCATACAGTCATAGACGTACGTTCGTAGAGAGCCGTACGTAATACGTGTACGATACGCGTACAGCTACAGCGGTAGTGAGCGAAGTACTGTGCATATTTGCATTGTGTACTAAATACCACTAGCAAATTTGTTGAAGAAACCGTTTGAGAATCTACAAATAAAATGCGAATGAGAATGCGGCCTGGGAGGAGATCTAGAGGTTCATCAAGAAGAAAAAACAACAATTTGGTTGATAATTGAGATGCATGCAGAGCTGAGTCTGAGAAGCTGCAGGTGATCGAAGACGACACGTACACGGTCATGCACGGCCGGGACACTCAGCGCCGATCGAAGCCCTGGGCTAAGGTACGTAGATCACCAATTACAGAATCAGCAATTCAAGTTTGAGTGTAGATCGACAAATATATCGCTTTCATGGTCTCTTTGACATTATTATTGTCTTTTTCACTGTGAAAATGACAATGATAATCATGTCAAAGAGGTCATGAAAGCAATAGATTTGCCGATGTAGTTATGTTGATATCTCTTTTGTTATGACTTACGATTATGAAATGATGGGCCTTCTCAAATTTGATATAGAATGGGTAATCCGTTTTTTGTGTTTTTTTATCGATGCTCATTTTTGATAATGTTAGGTCTATGGTCTGGAATGCACTGTGTCTGTGTAGTACTCGGTCTAACTCAAAAGACAAAAGTGAAATGTTGCAAAATAAAAAAATTATTGTCATTGTGAATTGTGGTGGTCAGGTGGTGCATTGGGTGGATTGATCCACCTCCCAATTAAAAATTTTTACTGGTCCGAGATGATACTTTAGCGGTCTTGACCTCGTAAAGTACGAAGAACCGTGGTCTCGGCCTCGAAAATGTCGAAAATTTTAAACCAATACTAAATCATACTCTCGGCTTCGGAAATGTTGTACGACTACGTCAAATATGTCAAACTTTCTGTACCGGCCCGCCGCCCATGTTGTTGCCGTACAAAGCCGCATAGCTCTGCTCCCTTGTGTGACCCACCTCACCCCCCCCCCCCTCCACCTCCATGGAAAATTCCGGCTAATCTGCAAATCTCTTACTTCAGGACAAGTTTTTTTTCATTAGATATTAGGCTTGGCAATCAAAAACCTTGGATGATCAGTTTTTTTCTTTTTGTCTTACATAAGGCAATTGACTTTCCATACCAATTGCCATCATTAAGCAACTTTTTGATTTTTATCCTCATTTTATAGCATTGGATGTGGCTGTTCTCTTCGACATTATACATAGAGGATTTCCGAGTACCGATAGAATGGACGTGCAATCTGCATGCTGACACGACTCACACGATTTGTGCTGGTGGTGACCCCGATTGACTTATGGTTAAGGTAATTCATTGAGAACCTTTTTCTTGGACTGTGGACAGAGATAAATGATAGATCTGTGTTCTGAAACTAGAATTTCGTCTTCAAATTAGCAGGCAAAATCAATGAGAGTTTATTTTGGCATACCATTGTGTGTCAATTGCTATACTTGCACAAAGTGATCTCACTGGGATTCGAAACTGGGAAAACAACACAGATAAATGTCAGAGGAGGAAAGAATGTGCATTGAGCGCATATTTTGAAAACTTATCATGGGCTTGATTGTTATGTTATATAACAGAAAATCTCAATAAACAAGGGCCGACATTACTGGACATGAGAAAAGATTCACAATGCATTGTAGAATTTGCATTCCCTTACACCATTTTCAGAATGATGAAAATTATTTTAGCATGATTTTATTTTGTATCTCTGCAATATTTTCAGAATGTGGACCTTAGATTTATTATTTTGCTTATTAGAGACAAATGCATTAGGCATACTGTATACTGTATACTGTATACCGATTGAAAAACAGATGAAAACTGCTACTGAAAAATTGACAATGGAATAAAATTAGAGTCAATAATTATAGTGTAGCTTTCGATCCTAACAGCTGAATAACAAACTGAAGGGAAAATAACAAATTTGGTCCATGTTGATTAGAAATCAAATCCTATTTTTACTACATGAATACATGTTTGTGGTTCATTTTGTGCAATAAGTGCACATGACTTACACATTACTATTTATCTGATTGCATTCCTTTTTTCACAAATCTCACCCTCTCTATAGATTTCTTCAAGACCCATCAAGATTCTACACACCCACTATACCACACCACCCAGAACAAATAACCAGGCCGCCAACACCCAAGTTCTCGCAGACCCTTCAGTCGCCATGCTCATACCCTGCGGGAAACGGACCCACAACGTCCATTAGCAAGGAACTAAGCTAGCAGGTTTTTGCAAACGGGGAATCCTGCAGTTCGTGTGCAAAATCAAGAACTTCCTACAGTAACAGCGGGCCGACCGTTCTTGGGTTTAAATCTGCGACACACTTTGGTCAGAATTATTCCGGTTATTATGCGACGGCACGATACAGCTCTATGGTCAACCAATCAACATGCTTGTAGCGAGGTAAACATTCAGCACATTGCTATCATGTGTAGTACATAGACAATTAGTTGGCGTGTTAACAATACAAGCCAGCCATGCGTTGTCTATACATTGCTTGTGACAACGAGATGTGACGTCATGCAGTCTACGAATGTACGTCCGCCTTCACCAAATTAGCGAAACTGCTTGTCAACGAAAGTTATTTGAGCGCGGTGAACGGGGCAATAGATCGCTCCCTGCGTCGTTGAAAGCTCTGTACGTCGCTGAGCGAAAACACCATAATATTGGAGCAGGACTTCTAGCGTATGAGACATGTTAGATGTGGACGTCGACCGTGGGAAGTGGCAGGGATGTTCGGCCAGTGATTGCCCACAGATCCCTCACCATGCTGATGCCAAATTAACCCGTTCCCTACGAGTTTATGAAATCCCCATAGACTTTGTACACAACCCACTTGGTTCCTGTGGTCAAGGGGTTAAGGCCCTACCGATAAGGCCTTCAAATTGATATATAGCATAAACAGTTCATTTATCAAATACAACTCTTTAGCATGGAATTATTCACGCACACATTTTGGCAAAAATTAACAAAACCTTATTATAACAAGCACCTCGGGCACAATTGGATTGAATACCTTATGTCGGGTATCTTGTGTCTGGGCTTAAAAATAATAAAATACAAAGATCCTTGACGTGTAAAATTATCATCGCTGTATCCGGTACCTCTTGTTAGGAGGTTCCACTGTATCAACAAAGATAAGTTTTGTTGCGGGAAGTAACAATGACCGAATAGTGCTCATAGCAACAATCTGATATCTTTTTCAAATTCAATCAAAATAAATTTGATAATATATCTTTCATGTCTTCCCTATTACATGTGATAAAGGTAATTATGATTTAATGAAAAAGGATGTTTTTAATTTGTAGTTCAAATCAGTGGGCAGTACGGTACCTCGTTATAAGCGAGCTAAACGGGGTTTCCCTGTATGACATAAATTTATCATTTTTTAAAACTCAAACAAACCATTGTTTTTCTCAGATGAAATACTAATAAATAATATGATTCAGAATAATTGTACAAGGTTATTGATATAATGTATGATTGAAGTTGCTAATAACACCCATGAAGAAATGTGAGTGTGTATCACTATGCCAATTGTCCTTTTAACCCTCCTTTTGCTTGGATTCACAGAGGCTTCCCCTATTATGTGCAGGGTATTGAAGGGTCGGCCAACTCAATTGTATTTTTCATAGATCAGGATCAACCAAATGGCTAGGTGGACAATGTATGAGACACAATTATGCACAATGATCTGATATTTATTCTTTGTGTAATGTAGCTTTGTTTATTTTATAGTGATTTAGTTTTGTAAATTTTGTTGTTCCAATTCATTCAAATTCGAATGTAACAATTGCTATATTGTATTGTTTATACTATGTATGTTTTGATGTTCAATGTACACTGATCCTTTCAGCACTGCTGCTGATCAGTTTGAAATGTATACCAAAATAAATAAATAAATAAATAAATAAATAAATTCACAGAGACACTACATGATCTGCACACATCCAAAAGTTGAATCAATCACCCAGTATTTCATTTTTTGTAACAGTTGCTTCTGCATTTATTGAAAAATTAAATACAAAGTATCCAAATAACAATAATTGCATATTGTTATATAATTGATTTTCATAAAATGTGAAAATGCTGTGTAAATACACAAGTTATTCAACAATTTGCATTGCTTCAAATTTCAGGAATGTAAATCCTACTTCAAAAAAGTACAATTTACCAGCATACACAAACAGGCGATTTTGTTAGTTTGAAATGTAAAAAATGCACACATAGTACCAGGTAAAGGGGGAAAACGGCTAGAAGCATGAAAATGTACAGTCAAACCTGTGTACCATGACTGCCAATCAAAGTGGCCACTGTAGAAAGGTGATCACTATAGACAGGTTCCATTACATTCCTTTTCTCTGCAAGGGATCATGTTTGGTGGCCATTATAGGCAGGTTTGCTGCTATAAAAAGGTGGCTGCTATAACAGGTTGACTGTACTTGAATGTAAATGTGGGCTCTGTGTAGTGATGTATCCGCAGAGTATGTGTGAGTGTGGGTGTGTGTGTGTGTGTGCGCATGTTAGATACTAACACAAAACAGACTTGTAGTTATTTGCAACTGGTTGACATAAAAGATAAATAATGTGCTCACACTGTCTGAAAATCTATATCTTTCATTCACTGTGTTATTAAAAAATAAGGAGTACATGGGGAGCAACCTCTACATGCAGTGATGTTGCCTGGGGACGCATCCCCCCTAATAATTTGCCATAAAAATACAAAACATCACATGAATAGATTGGGGTATGACAGGGTGAAGGGTGGGGGATATCTCTCCTTTGCATAACTAGCATACTTCTAAAGATATACATACAAATAATCTACCCACATACCCTCCCCAAATGTCGCCTATATATAGACATGCATATAAACATCACAGGAATAGATTGGGGGTATGACAGGGTGAATGGTGGGGGATATATCTATCCTTTGCACAACTAGCATACTTCCGAGGTGATACATACAAAAAGTCTACCCACATACCCTCCCCAAATGTAGCCTATATATTATAGACATGCATGTAGGGTGTATGCCTGTTTCTATAATGGTTTCAATCATGTGGTCCCGAGGTCATGCTTTCTTGAATTCTAGTATATTCCAAGGTAAGGAACACACTGCACATTTTTTTCGAGTGAAAAGTTGCAAAAGCTCCCTACTGTGGGAGGGTCGATAGTGCGATACCCCTCCCACACCATCCCTGCTCCCTTCCACGACCCCACCCCCACTTTTCAAAATAGTCATGCCACTGCAAGAAAGCCAATAATGTATTATACAGGGGGAACATTCTGTAGAAAAAAATATACGGTGTGCCCCCTTTCAGTCTGACCCGCTATTCCATTGTCTCCATGAAAAATGAATACACAATATGGCGGATATTGCCTACTATATGAGAGAGGGAGAGTGAGTAATTATATAAGAAAATTTGAAAGAGAACAATGGAAATTCAGAATATGCGTACGTGGAGTTGCTTTTATTTGGTAGCTACGGTAGCTGTAGTTATTACGTTCACGCCCAGGCCACCCGGCGGGCGCGCAACGGGCAACGCGATCACGGGCTGAACCTCCCAGATAGACACGGCAGCGCAATTCAACGAGTCGATGTACCCGCGACTGTTGAGCTGAGCCGATGTGTACATGTACGGGTGCGCATATCAACGGCCGGACCATCATTCCTGTGACAAATTTACGGTAAGCCATCAGTTTTCGGTGATAAAATATGAAATCAATATTCCCTTTTTTCACGAGGTAAACGGTTTTCGTTTTCTTTCAAACTTTCACAAATCTTTCAATTGTATTTTACAATGATATTGATATAGGATTGAAGTCTCAAATGTCATTTTGTGCAATATCTGACACTTTACCTGAATCACTTTAAATCAAAATTTTATTCTCATAAATACTACTGTTTTTAAAGGGTACCACCTGCCAAAAATAATATTCTTATAAATAAAAGGTAACTTTTTTTAGTAGTCCATTCCACCAAAAAGTTAAGAAAAATATGTTTCCAGAAAAATTATATTTAATTGGATAGCGCATCACCATGGGTCTGCATACAAAGACTATACTTTGACTAGCACGAACGCATCGTCAGTAAATATATTGTCTCCAAACGTACGCGTAAATAGAATTGGCACAATCTCAATGTTTGGCGTGTACGGAACCACCCAGCTAGCCACCTGACGTTGGGCCGATGTCGGAATTTGGTTGCCGGATGTCGGCATATCGCCGTTGGCTCGAGGTTAAAATGTCCGCCAGCCCAACATCGTCACGACGTCATTTTTGTGATATATTGGCATAACGTCATTTTCCGACAATGGCCCAACATCATCTCATGACATGATGTTGGGCCATTGTCGGAAAATGACCTTATGCCAATATATCACAAAAATGACGTCGTGACGATGTTGGGCTGGCGGACATTTTAACCTCGAGCCAACGGCGATATGCCGACATCCGGCAACCAAATTCCGACATCGGCCCAACGTCAGGTGGCTAGCTGGGCATGAGACCATAATGGTTCCGTATAAGTGGTGGTAATTAATTGCATTGTGTATGAATTATACAACCCTTTGCAAAGAGTTGGCATCTATTTGATATAACACATTGGTACCAAAATATATGAGTTTGTATTGTTCTTTGCCTGGTGGTCCCATTTAAAAGGGTTCCATGTGAAACAGATCGCCTTGGGTCATAACAGTTTGCTTCTCTATAGCTCACTATTTTTCGTTCAAATCAAAGAAGACATATTCCCGGTATCACAATCCGATAATCGCGATATTGATTTGTATTTTTATAAAAATATATCTCATTTACAATTTGCTGGAGAAAAAGGTTGAGTCTTCCAGGTGTTTGAACAGTGGCCACTAGTGGTAACTTGAATGAACGTAATATGTATGAACAAAATTTCAACAAATTCTTGCACGATTTCTAAACCCTAAATCAACACAAGCACATAAAACAGAAATCAATAGATTGTTTATACGGTTTCAACATATCAACATTTTGAAATGTGTGAATTGAACTATAAGTTACTTGCATGATTGAAAGCAAATTAATGGGGCTAGTTTATTCTGTAACAAAACTACCAAAGACGTAGCCATGTTTTTCAAAGTAAAATAACAACATAATGATACTATCAGAATGTTCCTAGGCACAGATTGTCCGCTTCTAATGAATGTTCCTATTATGATTACTCGAATATTGAACAATTTCTAGACACACTGTAGAATGCCCCTAGTACGCCCAAATACTCACTGTCAAGGCAATTTGGTCCTTTGAAGTTGTTCGGGCAGATGCAGAGTCCAGACTGGTCATCACACACTCCTCCATTGTAGCACTTATCACACACCCCGACACAGTCTGGGGGTCCCCACATATTGGCTGCACATTCTAATGTTTGAAAATAAAAACAAATAGCAAATAAAGCACCATGAAACCATGAGTAAATAATACGTATATACATTATACCACTGGCCACCTACCCTAGTTTATGCTTGCACCGCTCTATCACGTAATATTACGTCAGCTAGCCTTCACGATAGTCAGTTTTGTACTAAACGTGACACTCAACCGAATTTTACACAATCAATTACACTTGACGCTTCCAATTCATTTCAATTAAAATGTGTCTTTCAAACAGATACCGTACTGACCGGCGTAATCGCCGCATACTTTTTCCTTGAAAAAACCCGCAAAGTTGGGGTGCGGCGCGTACGCGGCGATAGTCAAATTTTCACTTTTCACCGGCCTCAAAACAACACATTTCAGCAGGTGTGGGACTATTTGTTGTATTGCACTGTATTGTTTTGCGTGATAAAACATTATAAAGCCAAATTGTCTACGTTTACTGTTTACCCTGGCCTAGAATAGTATTTCACCTTTTTTGCTGATATGTGCTAAATCCGATACGTTTTTAACTTCGAAGTTACGAAACAAACTACCACTGCCAGCGCCGTGCTTGCCTGCCATCGATCTACGTGCGTTATGGATGCATTGCATTGCACAGTAGTACAGGGTTCGCTGTAGTACAGTGCAGTAGGTACTAGAGTACGGTTCGGACATTTTGATCGAGATGGTACATCATAACTCGTAGCTTGCATACAGTGTGCATGGCAGTTAAATAGCGCGAGAAATGTTACGCGCCGCCGATTCCCTGCTTAAATTTGGCCGATTTTCTTGTTTTCGGCCGTTATTCCCGTTTTTTTGTCGCCAGTTTCCCTAGCGCACCTTTCTCCCACTTTTTTTTTTTCAATTTCAATGCTCAAAGTCGGCATGCGGCGTTTACGCGGCTGCGGCGATTCCGCCGGTCAGTACGGTAGACAAAATCTTATGTCACTTCATTAATAGCCGTCTTATAATACAGTACAAAATTGAAGTTAACAAGAGTAAAATAGAAATCGTGTTAAAAATGTATTCACGTTTATTTGAGGATTTTTTCCAAAATACTACAAAATAATATCATAAAAGTGGGCTATGCGTGACCCCCTAGCTCGAAATACACAAAAATAAGGCAGAAAATACTTGCTATACTGTTTTATACTGTTTATACTGTTCGATAAAATTTGATAAATTGATATACAACTTGTTATAATTTGATAATCCTAAATCCTAAATCAAGTAAATTAATTTAAACAGGTAAATGAACAATTCTATGTGCACAGAAAAGAAGAGAAGTGGGTTGAAATGTTAGGACCATTAATGTGTGGGGAGTGTGTTACATATTCACTGAATTAGTCAAAGGATGCATCACAGCATTAATTGATTATCATGCCTCATGAAAACGTTACCAAATGAAAAGCAGTGGGCACGTAATGTGGTCGAAATTATCAGCAGAACATAAGTCTGTACCCAAAAGTGACTTAGACAAACTGGTAAAACACACTTGCTACTTCATTTTCAGTCTCCAAGTTTTAACAGCGTATAAACCAAGAATCCCATTAAAAAAATAAACCCTGAACGGTTGAGAATGTGCACACTCTCATGTTTTGGCAAATTGCAGAAAATCCTCATATCCGACCCGTTTTCAGCTGGATGGTCACATAATAAAACATCATTATTTAATAGTAAGGCTCGCAGTGCATATTGTGTATAAATATATATCACACCAGGAATCAAATAGCTAAAGTTAAAAGATTAAACGTTAACAATGCATGTCAAAAGTTCATTACAGTTTCAATTATAAGCAGCAGGTTTATTCAGACTTTTTCGTGAAAAGCCAATCTTTGATCTTACCTCTGACTATGAGCCTATACATGGAGCCACGTGCAGATGACATTTCAGTGTTGTAGTGGATCTCATATATTCCCTCGTCTGAAGCCTGGACTGGGTTTGAAACTTGATAGGATAATTGCCCAAGATTCACCCTTGGGCCTCCATCCCTTCTCCAGCTAATGACATTGCTTTGCGAATCTGGTTGTGTTACTTGTGTCATGGTGATGGATACACCAGTATCACCAACATTCACTGTTCTAGTAAAGACTCCATCACTTGGCTCAAACTTAGCTGTTTATAAATGATTAAGCAAAAGGAAACAGGGTCACTTCCCATGCATTCATGTGCGACTATTATGATACAACATAGGTCATATTATTACAATTATATTATAACATACATTTTTATCTAATATCTTCCACTATGTTTTTATATTTTAATAGGTATATATATAAAAGTACTATAGTTTTATTTCTCATATAAACTTGATTTCTTTCCCTGTACTTTATGAATGCAAGAAACGGTCATCTGCATGGTCATTCAAAATACTACATGTATATTATCCGAAATCAACATTTCGCACAGGATGAACTATTTGAACTAATATAATATGCTTTCCACACAGTTGCCTAGAATTGATATTTTCTGACAGAAACTACTGAAGATAAATGTAAATATTTATGTATGGTTTTGCACTACAAACTTGTTAAAATACCATCAAGTCACTTACGAATTTGCAAGGTAACCTTTTAGAGGGAATTCGTATTTTTGCTTTCCACCATTATCATTTTGAATTAGAAATATAAAACTGATTTCTTTTCTCGATATCTTCTTCATTATTGAGCTTAACAAATTGTAATCACAATCCGAGATTTGTGGATTATTTTTTATATTTAATTACAAAGTTTTCCAGAACGCTTCCCGATCGTAGTCAAGGGTATTTTAATTCGGATACTGTCTTCACGCGAACGATCGTGGATAGCATCCGACATAAATATTCAACCTATTTTACCAGGTGAACATTATTACCTTTCTATGAACATAACAAATTAACGCAGAACTTACATGGATATTGGTATTTAATTGAAGTTTGAAAACACTCAACTTTTGGGGAAAAAAATATAAAGTTTATGGATAACGTAGGACATTGATTAAATTATAGCACTGTGATCACAGCAGAATATTTTATCCACCTTATACATGATTAGACAAGTGGCAGCAAAGTAAACAATCTACTATAGAATGTATAAGCAATACATATTTTTAGGGAGGAACTATTATCCTGAAAATACTTTTTTAGGTGGCCTGTTAACCAGAACTTTACTATCCCTTTAAGAGAAATGTATGATGTGACTTTATTTACCGAAAGTCTATATGAACAGCATACTTCAAAAAGGCACTAAATCCACTTTCCATCTTACTCGATTTAACGATATTGGTGCATGATATAAACTACGTAGATTTCTAGGAATCCAAATATTTGGGCCAATTACGCAACCAAAATAAAAAATATGGAACGTTCCATTTTCATATTCCCATACGCATGTGGGAACAGTAGGATAAAGAAACCTGCTTTTCAAAACAGTGGATTTAGCGCCTTTTAGAAATAAGCTCTTCATGTGCAGAGAACTGTTATAGTTTAGGGTGTAATATTTATAACCCGTCTAAAAATAGTACCATCACTTCTGGTGAAGAAAGTTGAAACCCTCGTCACATCGCGGCCCGCATTGGTCCCCTGACAGTAGAACGGCCCAAATCCGTCTGTGTTCCAACTGCTGTCAGAAAAAGTAACGATTCTGACGAACGAATATTCAGGAGTGAGGTGCGGTAGATCAGCTGGTGGTGCTGGTGCAGTGTCTGATGGGATGTTGGCTGTCCGGCCAAACTCCAGTGTGGCATTACGATCCGGTTCACTTCTGTAGCACTGGTAGAAGGCAGTTTTTGTGTCCAAATTAGCTTGACCATCTGTCAGTAGTGTAAGATGGACAACCTCACCTGCAATCACACAAATGTCACAGACAGGAATATGGCTGAACAACACAAGTGCAGCACAGAGGTGTATAACGACAGGGAGGATGATAGACATGCGCGCCATTCATGCTTGAAAAAGATTATTTTAAATAAGGGAGGAAAGAAGAAATTAGAGTATAATAATGCTTTCTTCTTGATCAAAAGTATTGGCTAGCCTTGAGTGGCATATTAGATGTGTACTTGATAAGGTACATAATCATGCATTGTATTATGCATGCATTGTATAAGCCAGTTCGTAATTAGACTATGGAGCTTGGGTGACGTCAGAGGGCGTAGTCCGATATTCCATCAACGGGCTATCAACGTACAGTAAAGTGTATGCTATCATGTCATTTTACCGGATAATTTTAGTTTGACAGCATAAAACAAACATTAGATGCATAAAATCAAAGTGGAAATTATACGAGCAGCTGCATAAACTCATAAAGAACACATTTGATGTAAAGTATATTCAAGAATTTACCGATTTTTCTCCATATCAACTTTCTTGTAATCATCTTTCTTGTGAATTATCTAGGTGAATCATTCACACGCAATAATGCTAAGCAAGGCGGGCGATAAGCATACCACCCATTCGTACAATGTACCGTTCAAAATTGAACGCTATGTTTTAGGACGCCATCGGCAAGGAAAACAGACGGGATATAATATTTCTTTCTACATGTTGCGCGGTCTTCAAAACAAGAAATTCGGTAATCATTATCAATTTATATAAATTGTGGATCACATAAACGAAATTTTGTTTGCATTTGCTAATAAATGGAGAGAGAAATCAGCCAGCAAAAACTGTTTTTGCGTTGGATAGTGCAGCAAGCGGAAGACGATAATCTCCGCACAATGCTATGTACACTATTATGTACACCTGTGCGTGCTAGCCAGGCCAAGCAAGGCTCGGTGAAATTATTGATCAATAAATATCATCATTACACATGAATAACACATTCTATGAAACCGGTTCTTGTTCTATGAAATAGTACATATTATGCTATTAACCTTTGATGTGGTGAATACAAAAACGATGGGCTTATTTTTATCCTGATCCAGATTTTAAAAACGTAAACAAATAATTCGCATTCAATTGCACGTGTGGCTCCTTTGATTCTCACGATCGATGGAATATCAAAATACCCGGAAGTAAATACGCGCATGCGCAGATTGTAACTACGAACTGGCTTATTATGTATGAATATAGTGTGGTTAAATAAATGTAAAAAAACACCGAAATTCCGGCGGCTAATAAATCAAACATCTTCAAAATTGCGTTCATATTGGTATTATCTTGAAAGGGCCTTTAGAAATTACACTGTCAAACTCTACACAACTTAATACTTACTTAATACTTGTATTCTAAATACCAATAAAAAACTTCTTGTATAGATCAAACTCACTTGTCTAAAATTGCCTACATGTATATAATTAGCTACTTCAGATTATTTCAGTTCATTTTCCAAAATACTAAATCAAATACACGACGAATTAATATGAAAATACTATATTATTATCCAAGTGCGTATAGTACAACAGGTTCTAGCGACATAAAAAGCTCTACAAAATAGATAATGGGAGGAAGTTGCAATTTAAAGACGCCAGGTTTGTGAAGCCATGGACTTCTCCCCAAAACGTCAATTCAACGGGAAAAATATGGACACCTCCTTGCCTGTGATTTCCCTATAAAGTTTCAACTAAGTATAGTGACAAGCTAGCGGAAGCAAGAAAAGTGGCCACTGACAGTTGATCTCCATAGACAGGTTCTATAACATTGTTTTCCTCTGCAGGGGAACACATTTGGTGGCCACTATGGGCAGGTTGGCTGCTATAGACAGGTGGCCACTAAAACAGGTTTGAATGTACTCTTCACTATATTTGGAAAGACGATTCCTTATAAAGTAATAAATCTATCAAAAAAACATATTTTGTTTGAAACTAAGTAGTGTAGACTTATCGAAAATTGGTGCATGATTGAACCTGTAGAATAAGATGTTCTGTACAAATGTAAATAGCGATAGTATGCAAAGTTCAAGCACAATGTTAATAGGATCCAAACATGGTACACTAATTATTAGTATTAATTTTTAGTTGTGAAACTCACCGCCTACAAACTCCGTAGTCGATGCAAACCATGCCAAGAAAATTACTGAAATCCATTTTATTCGAACCACACCGCGCTTCATCTCTGCCATCTTGAACCTACTACACTCGAAACTGGAATATGAATTTAGGTGTAAGCTGGCCGTTTTGTATAATATTATCAACTATTAATGCGTGTACTTCCTCATTTGAGCAACGTTGTTTGTTTATCTGCGTACATGTACATGACTGTACAAGTACATGTGACGCGTAGCCACAGGTGGTGGAACCCCTTTTGGAGGTGGGTGCAAGCAATCAATACTCACATTTAAACAAATGCCTGATTATTCTACCTCATTTATCACTATACCGGAATAGTATTGTTGCGAGCAAAAACACTTCGATTAAAACATAAAACAAGCAAATGTATAATTGCAGAAAATGTACGATCAACCTGACTATATATAGGGGCCTATTTATGATGGACATCCGAGAAAGTGTGCATGGCAAAAAAGAACAATGCACGTATGTTATACCTATACACACATCTGTAAAACATTTGTGTATGGCATGCCTAAGCGCATCATAACGAACATTAAACAACCATGTGCAGACTCATTCAAACAGGAGAATGCATGTACGCACGGGCAGATTGTTTGTTCGAATAACCCCAAAATGAGCAAAGATGAGCTTATTTTGCTTTCAAAATGTTAAGGTTTTGCCCGAGCTGTGCAATTTTACCCCAAATTCGTGTTTTCAAGAAGAGCGAAATTAATTACTCGTTATTACATAATGTTATAGTCATATCCCCATGAAAATGTTGGTACATAATATAGGTTTTCCCATTCATTTTAACACTTTCGTCATTCAATTTCATTAATTCGTCATTCAAATTCGTCCCGAGGAACCACCAGAGCGGAAATCCCAACTTCAATTTCGTCTTTCGTCGATCAATTTCACACAAAGATCACACAATTTAGTCATTAGTCACACATTTTCGTCAATTGCAAATCAAATTCGTCGGTCACAGTTGCTGAACACATAAAAGCGAAAGCAATTTCGTCAATTGGCAACCAATTTCGTCAAAACTCTATTCAAATTCGCCCTATGTATTTACACTGTAATGTTCTGTTCTATATTGTCTTGATGTAACTGCTAATTGTAAGATTAATCAGTTACGGGATAACAAACACATGTATACACTCGAAAACAAACTCACACGCACAAAACATACCCACACACTTACAAACACACATACATTTGCACACATGCATGTGTGCACACCAACACGCACACAAGCACGTTTACAGCAAATTGCATTAAATTCTTTTTCAAGACATACATATACGGTATAAATAATATCAAACAATATAGGTTTTCCCATTCATTTTCGTCATTTTGTCATTCAATTTCGTCCCGAGAAGCCGAGAATGTGCCAATGCCAACTTCAATTTCGTCTGTTGTCGACCAATTTCACAAAAAGTCAATTCAATTTAGTCGTTCGTCACGCATTTTCGTCGATTACAATTCAAATTCGTCGGTCACAGTTGCTGAACACATCTGTGACTGACGAATTTGAATTGTACTGGACGAAAATGTGTGACAAATGACTAAATTGAATGGACTTATTGTGAAATTGGTCGACAATAGACGAAATTGAAGTTGGCATTGGCACATTCTCGGCTTCTCGGGACGAAATTGAATGACAAAAGTGTTAAAATGAATGGGAAAACTTATATTAAATATTATGTACACATACACGCGCACACTCACATACCTACATACACACATACATTGAATGACGAATTAATGAAATTGAATTGAATTGAATGGTATAAATATATGATGGTTATGTAAATATTTTCCCATGTTCTATATGGATTAGCACCCAGCATTCATTTTGGTAGAATCGGAAATTTATTTGCGCACAACATGCACAGTCAGGTAGTTACACTTGCTTATTCAGAGGGCTGATCGCATTTCACCTATAACATGAGCACTGTTTGAGTGTGTAAATCAGGTTATAAGTCTTTGAGTAATGCAATTAAATACTACTAATAAAACAAACAATGACAGCTTCCCGGCCAAGGTCCATTATGAGCACGATTTCAAGTAAGGCAAACTTTGTTATTTTGTTTGCGTATTATGGTGGGTTCTATAATTCGTTTGTAGACACGAGGCTGTAAGCACGTACCAACTACATGTAATTGCTTTTTACCTAAGTCGATTAAAAGGGATAATGTGATAATGATTGTACATGATTATTATTCTACACTGTTTGCTTATTACTTAAGATGTATATCAATGAATGTAAAATAATAAAAAAAAATATTCTGAACTCGAATTTGAACAGATTGAATAAGGGAGGAAACATGCACTCCAGCAGGGGTGTCGATCCTGGGGGGGCAGGGGGGGCGGTCACCCCCCCCCCCCCCCAATGAAAATATTGGGGGGCGAACATATCATTTCGCCCCCCCCCCCCCCCAATAATTCCGAAAATGAGGAAGAAAAAAATCGAGTGATATAATGCCAAAGAGGGGAAAGACACATTTATCAATAATTAATCTTTAAAATAGCCGTTTTTAAGTTTGAAAAGGACTATAAATCTCTTTTTTGCCGCGCGCTTCGCGCGCATACAGTTTCTCATATTGCAAGTTTCATTTGGGTTGCGGGAACTCACCTTTTGAAATGTGTTGGGCAGCGTAATTTCTCAAACGCACACCTCAAACAAAGTTTATTAAACCCTCATCTATAGATAGCACACCGTCACAGAAAATAAAATAATCTTGGTACATATGCGCTGAACGCAAATCAAATTGGAATATCATGTCCCACCACATTTGAAAAAGGAGCAGATTGTCCCCCTCCCTTTGTCATTATGTATGCTTGGTTCCATACCTATATACTTCATATTACGTGAAATTTCTGTCTCAGGTGTGCACCAAATCGCACAATTTCACGCCCAAAAATACAAAAGCTTCCTACTGTGGGAGGGGGACACCCCCTCCCACACCCTCCCCCGCTCGGTCGCTTCGCTTCCTCGCAATGTCTCCCCTACACTTTTGAGAAATTGTTGACGCCCTTGCTTAGGTTCATGGGAACCCAATGCCCTAGACTATATCGATGGCTCTATAGTATACATGATCACGTGGATCCATCTCATGCAAGGCTCAGTCTGTTCCTCGCTATGCCCTTTAAAAATACGTTATGAGTAAGTTCACTATTTTATACAATTTTAACACCCATGCTAGGAGCAAATGTCTTAAATCTAAAAGCTTCCGGGGGCTCCGCCCCCTGGACCCCCATTATTGTCCCCAAATGTGGGTGCCCCCCAAAGTCAGGTCTTCGAGCCATCAAGACACTTTCAATGAGCGCATAATAAAACTTCCGGGCATGCCAATGTGGGGCTTTTAGCTCTCTCAGCTCTCTTAAACCCCCTAACCCCCCCCCCCCCCCCCCCCGTAGATCCGCGCCTGGCCCTTGTTTCCATATTTATTCCATAAGTCTGTCATTTGTTTATACAATTTTTAAATTAAAAAGCAAAACTAAATAGGGCCAAATATATAACATAATATTGGACAATATATTAGTTATACATTCATATAAAATAACAGTTTTAAACCATACAATCAGTAAGAAATGGAGTACAAACATGTAAAAAATGTACACGGAATGTTTATGTATATAGCCTTTCTGCATAATCGAATTATTTTGCATAATGAAATATTTTAGAATTAATGAATAAACATTTTAAATATATGCTGCATGCACGATATATTATAATTTCTAACTAAAATCTACATCAGACGCTGTAAGAAATATCATTCATCATCTTATCGACCAGGGGATCCATCATAACCATTATCTAAACCCCTTCGCGATTCTCCCGATGGCTCGGCAAAGCGTGAAGATGTCATCCCAGCCCTTAGTTACTTTTGTATTCACGTTTTGCGTATTTTTTATAGCAATTTTACGTAATTGGACCAACCGTATTGAAGTTTCATGACCTGTTGTCGTTGCATGTCAGCTGACAAAATTGGTATTTTCGTGATTTATGTAAAGCACATATGGTACTATTGTTTTCCATTACAGAGATAAAACATATGAATGATTCTTGTTGCAGTCAAAATAGATAAATATTAGTTTTAAACAAAATAAATCACTAAACCCATTGAAATACCCATTAATATAAAACAACAAAAAGTACATAAGAATGTATTATAATATTAGAAAAGCAGGCTCTTTCATTTCAATGGATGTATAATACATGGAAGAATAATAATAATAATTCATTATCTATATAGCGGATTTCCAATTCAAATAATAGTTCCAACTGGTGTAAAGAATGTAAAAGTAGTGAAAACCGATGTTTATTTATCATAAATGTACCATTTATAAACAAAAACAAAAACAAATTCATGAATCACAGTTACTTTGTACAAACTATACGAGAAAAAAAGACATTCGCATGAAAGTAATAAAAGCAGCAGATGCGAATGTTTTTGCATCGGTTCATATTTTCTTTCATTGCCTGAAATTCTCAAGAGCATTAGATTAAGCTCGGCTAAATGTAACGCAGGGTTTTTTGGAGGCCAGCGTCATAACGTTCAATTTGCCCGACGATGTCAGGAAGTTAGTTGAGAAACGGCTATGAATAATTTAGCTTCAAATAGTTCATGGAAATCCTAAATGACCATCAACCTAAAATCTAAGGGGCCTGTAATTTGAAACTAGATCTATGTATGACTATTATATTCGAAAGCTAAATCGGTTGATCACCGAAAGTTTGTACCAACGGCTTTAGATCTTAGAACGTATTACGTCCATTATTTTTTCCAGGTAAACATATTTACAAGCATTCCGTAAAACCAAATAAATTCGAAAAATGTATTTACTCATAGAGCCCAACTTATATATCATTTGCTTACTGAAGTCATTTTCGAAAGAAAACAAAATCACAATTTGATTTCTGTCTCTCCGGCCTTCTGCCCCTCCTTCCGCCTACTAGGCAAGCTTGGCGGGTCCTTGAGAGGTATTTCATATCCGATGTCGTCTCTGTTGGCACTGGTGTTGGTATATTCAGGAGGATTGGGTCGTAACTCGGTGTAATCCTCGCCAGGGGTCTCTGGATTACCACCGCTGCCTGGTGATTGCAGTGTCGCTGATGACATGACCGGGGACTCGTACACGTGATCAACCTCGACCGTTTTTCTCTGGCGAGTCCGAGTGGAACGTCTCAGTAATGTACAATAAATTTGTCTTGTTTTTAATTCAAATAATGCAAATAATGGGGCGTTGTAAACTCAGTCAGCAAACCTTAAGTTGCCTGTCGATGTTGGGTTGTCAATACTAATTATATACACATGTAGGCCTATTTCGAGTAATTGTAGGTCTATAAAGAATGATGTGTTGCTATACATTATATCTGGGAGACGTTCAATAAGATACAGACAATTCATACTCTGTTTAATTGAAAAAAACAAAAATATATTACTATAAAATATTCAATTGGCAGTAGCGTGATAAGGACCAGCTAAATGGAAATCCATAATAAAGGTTATAAAAGGAGTTTATGTTATTTCAACTGGATCGGGGCGGGAGGGGGTGAGGGCCGGAAATGAGGGGGATTTTACACCCTTGCACCATCTTGCTACGCCAATACTTTGAGTTGATAAAAAACATACCGTTTGACTCTTACTAATGTCCAAACCAGAGCCGCAGAAAGAGCGACAATGACAACTGCCATGACAGCAATGACAGCAGTCATGATAGTAGTATTGCGATCTGTAGGAAGAGTTGAGATGGAAATTAGATATTTAACATGGCAACAATTGCTTTATGAACTTACCGCCACCTTATCATCATAGTACGATAAACGTTTATGATTATATTAAGGTAAAATAATAACAATAATATATAACATTAGACTTTATATACTACATGTACTAGCAGCACGTCAACAAAAAAGGTATAAAAGGTATAAAGGGCTATAAAGTTAGGGTTAGTTTTAGAGCTGGGTTTGGACCTAGAAATCGTTGGTGGTTCTATGGAAAATAATTATCATTGAAGCAAGTGTCGCCGGAGTAAATGTCCTAGATACAAAAAAAAAATCTAGACAGGAATCTAAAAGAAATTGATTTAGGACTGAAATGTCACATGAATTTGCCAACAAAAATAAAGCTGGCACTTTTTGGCAATTACAATGTGTCATTAATAGCTCTAGCTGTACAGGTTAAAGGGATAGTTGAGTTCTGGTAAAGAGAGAACAGTTTTGGTCAAACTGAATTTTAGTAACCAAAACATGCACCATTTTATTACAAACTGATAGTTATAACTGCACCATGCTCAAAAGGAATAGCAAATTACTATTGACTAAGTAAAAAGCCTGTTATCATTCAGAAAGAGCCATTAAAACTCGAGAGGGCGCTCTCTAAACCCTCATCGGTTTCAACCATTTTAAATACAATGTTGTGCATATGATGGTTTTTAAAAATAGTGATTAGATAGAGAGATAATCAACAACTATTACAAACATTCTTTTGAAAACTTTTGAAAAGAGGAAGCATTTTTTTGAAAATTGTAACGATTGGTTCAAAATTATTGAATAATTGTGGGGCTCCACATTTATCAAAAATGGTTACGTTTATGGATATTTCACCCGTTTCTGAACCGTTTTGATCAAATAAAGTTTAATCTGTCATTAAAATATTATGCTCTTTCAAATTTGACACTCAGTTTTTCATTATCTCACAAAAAAATATAATGTGTAGCGCCCTCTATACCAAAACTCTACTATCCCTTTAAGAATGTGAGTCCCACCTGATACGAATGTCCTCGCTATGGCCGGGGCCAGTGGCGTAATGAGCAAAAACTTTTGGGGGGGCAGAACCAAATCCGTATCACCACCGGATATTGCGAGGGAGCGAAGCGACCAAGCCCGAAGCAGGGGCGGATCTAGCTTTTTTTTGCTCAGGGGGAGGGGGGGTTGACCCAATGACGATGCGGAGCATCGTCCACGAGGCGCGAAGCGGGGATTTTTTTGCTATTTTGACCCCCCGTAAGTGATGTTTTCCACATCACAAATTTAACTTGGCAACCCAAGGGGAGGGGTTTAAACCCCCTAAACCCCCCCCCCCCACCCCACCCCGTAGATCCGCCACTGCGAAGGAGCGAAGCGACTGAGCGGGGGGTGGGGGTGGGAGGGGGTGTCCCCCCTCCCACGGTAGGGAGCTTTTGCATTTTTGGACTTGAAACTGTGCAATCTGGTCCATACATGTATACCTGGAAATGAAATTCTGGAGCGAGCTTGAAAATTTTAGCAATTTCACAGCGGAAAATTGTCATTTGTTTCAATATTGTATCGGTATATTCGTTTTATTACTTATGATATGGCGTTATATAACACCCGAGGTTGTGAAATATCATGTATGCGAGCGAGCGGAGCGATCTTGAAAATTTTAGCAATTTCACATCGGAAAATTGTCATTTGTTTCAATATTGTATGGGTATATTCTTTTTATTACTTATGATATGGCGTTATATAACACCCGAGGTTGTGAAATATCATGTATGCGAGCGAGCGGAGCGAGCTTGAAAATTGTAGCAATTTCACATCGGCAAATCCCAAAATCCCGGAACAATGAGGGAGAAAAGAGGGGAAAGGAATAAATGAAAAAAGGGACCCATGTCTAAGGATTAAAAAAATGAAAATGGGACCCATGTCTAAGGATCTTTCTTATAAAAGTCACCCTTCCCAGCGGCACATCCCCGTATACCCAATATACGTGAGTACCCCCCCCCCCCCCTCCCCGCCCCCGGGGTGCGTTAGTGCGTCAATGACCCAATGACGATGCGCGAAGCGGCGATTTTTTTGCTATTTTGACCCCCCGTAAGTGATGTTTTCCACATCACAAATTTAACTTAGCAACCCAAGGGGAGGGGTTTAAACCCCCTAAACCCCCCCCCCCCCACCCCGTAGATCCGCCACTGCGAAGGAGCGAAGCGACTGAGCGGGGGGTGGGGGTGGGAGGGGGGTGTCCCCCCTCCCACGGTAGGGAGCTTTTGCATTTTTGGACTTGAAACTGTGCAATCTGGTCCATACATGTATACCTGGAAATGAAATTCTGACTTGACGACATTTAGTATAATGTGCGTTACCCGGGGGGGGGGGGGGGGGGGGGTACTCATATTATAGTCGGACGGGGTTGTGCGGCTGAGACCTCCCCACCCTTACCCACATCTAAGGGGCCTTTTGCTGTAAATAGGTACTCATGTCTATGGATTTTTTGTGAAAAATGGACCCATGTCTGAGGATTTCGAACTTTAAATATTACATTTTTTAGCTGTAATATAATACAATGGCCAATCATTTTGCATTTTTTGGATACATTTTTGTATTATTAGTGAACTGTACCATACTACAGGGGCGGCGCCAGGGTATTTTCCTAGGGAGGGCGAAAGTGTATACATTGAGGATGCGAAGCGACCGAGTGGGGGGGAGGGCAATTTTTACACTAGAATGGAGCTATCTGTAATTTGCATAAATATTAATAATGCGGAGCGAGCTTGACAATTTTAGCAATTTCACAGCGAAAAAATTGCCATTTGTTTCAATATTATCGTTTGGGTATATTCGTTTTTATTACTTATGATATGGCGTTATGAAGGGTAATATATAAACACTCGAGGTTGTGAAATATCATGTATGCGAGCGAGCGGAGCGAGCTTGAAAATTGTAGCAATTTCACATCGGAAAATTGTCATTTGTTTCAATATTGTATGGGTATATTCTTTTTATTACTTATGATATGGCGTTATATAACACCCGAGGTTGTGAAATATCATGTATGCGAGCGAGCGGAGCGAGCTTGAAAATTGTAGCAATTTCACATCGGCAAATCCCAAAATCCCGGAACAATGAGGGAGAAAAGAGGGGAAAGGAATAAATGAAAAAAGGGACCCATGTCTAAGGATTTAAAAAATGAAAATGGGACCCATGTCTAAGGATTTTAAAAATGAAAATGGGACCCATGTCTAAGGATCTTTCTTATAAAAGTCACCCTTCCCAGCGGCACATCCCCGTATACCCAATATACGTGAGTACCCCCCCCCCCCCCTCCCCCCCCCGCCCCCGGGGTGCGTTAGTGCGTCAATGACCCAATGACGATGCGGAGCATCGTCCACGAGGCGCGAAGCGGCGATTTTTTTGCTATTTTGACCCCCGTAAGTGATGTTTTCCACATCACAAATTTAACTTGGCAACCCAAGGGGAGGGGTTTAAACCCCCTAAACCCCCCCCCCCCCCCACCCCGTAGATCCGCCACTGCGAAGGAGCGAAGCGACTGAGCGGGGGGTTGGGGTGGGAGGGGGGTGTCCCCCCTCCCACGGTAGGGAGCTTTTGCATTTTTGGACTTGAAACTGTGCAATCTGGTCCATACATGTATACCTGGAAATGAAATTCTGACTTGACGACATTTAGTATAATGTGCGTTACCCGGGGGGGGGGGGGGGGTACTCATATTATAGTCGGACGGGGTTGTGCGGCTGAGACCTCCCCACCCTTACCCACATCTAAGGGGCCTTTTGCTGTAAATAGGTACTCATGTCTATGGATTTTTTGTGAAAAATGGACCCATGTCTGAGGATTTCGAACTTTAAATATTACATTTTTTAGCTGTAATATAATACAATGGCCAATCATTTTGCATTTTTTGGATACATTTTTGTATTATTAGTGAACTGTACCATACTACAGGGGCGGCGCCAGGGTATTTTCCTAGGGAGGGCGAAAGTGTATACATTGAGGGTGCGAAGCGACCGAGTGGGGGGAGGGCAATTTTTACACTAGAATGGAGCTATCTGTAATTTGCATACATATTAATAATGCGGAGCGAGCTTGACAATTTTAGCAATTTCACAGCGAAAAAATTGCCATTTGTTTCAATATTATCGTTTGGGTATATTCGTTTGTATTACTTATGATATGGCGTTATGAAGGGTAATATATAAACACTCGAGGTTGTGAAATATCATGTATGCGAGCGAGCGGAGCGAGCTTGAAAATTTTAGTAATTTCACATCGGAAAATTGTCATTTGTTTCAATATTGTATGGGTATATTCTTTTTATTACTTATGATATGGCGTTATATAACACCCGAGGTTGTGAAATATCATGTATGCGAGCGAGCGGAGCGAGCTTGAAAATTGTAGCAATTTCACATCGGCAAATCCCAAAATCCCGGAACAATGAGGGAGAAAAGAGGGGAAAGGAATAAATGAAAAAAAGGGACCCATGTCTAAGGATTTTAAAAATGAAAATGGGACCCATGTCTAAGGATCTTTCTTATAAAAGTCACCCTTCCCAGCGGCACATCCCCGTATACACAACATACGTGAGTACCCCCCCCCCCCCCGCCCCCGGGGTGCGTTAGTGCGTCATCATCGTCATGATTCTTAACCAGAAGAGGTTATGATTGATTCGTGAAGAAAAACAAAAATGCACCCCCAAAATAATATTCGCAAAGTGACATATTCAGTTCAAACAGTGCATCAAAAGCATTATTTTATGACAAAACATGAACATTGTATTCCAGACGTATACAAGACCGATTCCCCAGGGAGCGAAACGATAACCGAGAGGGGGAAGGGTGATGGGAGGGTGTGATGGTAGGTGGGTGCACGGTAAAGGTGCTTTTGCAATGTTTTAATTGAAATTGTGCAATCTGGTGCATACTTGGGAAGGAAATTTGACTTGACATGAAGTAAGATCTGAGTTTTCTTGTCTAAAGAAATACTCTTTTCTTTCATTCACTTTTATCGAATTAGATAAAAGCCATGATTTTAATTTATTTGGGGGGTCAAGCGCCCCCCATGACCCCCCACCAGTACGCCAGTGGCCGGGGCTGACCAGTTACTTGCTCCTTGACCATTCACAGTCCTCACCTGAATATAACATTGAAATGTAGAGTATGCTGTTTTGAATCTCACATACAACAAATAATCATAATGTTTACATTTTGATTACAAGTTATTGAACCAAATCCCTCTTTTTTAAAACTTCGAGTACATATCTATAATGTGTGGGTCTACCAAAAAATATATTTTCTATTTTACGAAAAAATGTAATGAAATTTGTATTCTCATCTCTTTCTCTGTAATACTCAGCATATTTTGGTAAATTGTAATGATTTTGTCAATGATACTGCTATGTCTGGAATATATCAGACAAGTCCGGTCAAACTTCGGTCAAGTCGCGAGTTACAAACAATTAAACAGGTATACACGTAATTAGAATCATGTAACTCAAGTGACATTATACAGTAAAGCTGATGACTAATAGGATATTTTATCTTTGCATAGCGCACCATAATAATGTAATTCATCTCTGGCACCAGGTCTTCGATGGTGTACTGTGTATTGAGGCTTGAACCTAGAACCTCCTCCAGAGCGGGCTGAGCACCGGCACCGTCAGATATATCAGGTTGATACTGAATCTCATACTTCTGGATGTCACCGTTAAGGTTCTCAGGCAGCGCCGCTGACCATGAGACAGTCAATGAATTGAGCGTGCTGTATATAATCGCAATTCTACCAGGGGGTAGGGCAACTGCAATAGTTTGATAGAAACATCGGTTATAACATTTTGTTTCTCTATTAAATTATACTAATGTATTATATTGGATAGTAATACCCCTAGTATATACTGTCAACTTTCAAATAATCATAATTCGCTCGCGATGACATGTTTACGTTTAATTCTACAAGCATTAACAATGATATATAAAGTATTTGACTACGGATAAACAATATACAAATATTATGCCTTAAATGGGTAGTTCAGTTTTGGTATAGAGGGCGCTGCACGAAATAATTATGTTGCGAGATAATGAAAAACTGAGTGTAAAATTCGCAAGAGCATACAATTCTAATGACAGAATAAACTTGATTTGATCAAAATCGGTTTAGAAACGGCTAATATATAAATGAATATATCCGATCGGAATAAATATGGGGCCCAGATTTATTCGATGATCTAAAAAAAAAAAAAAAAAAATGCTTACACTTTTTCAAAATGTTCAAAAGAGGTTTTCATCAAGTTGTTGATGATCTCTCTATTTCATTATTATTTCAACAAAACCTCACATGCATAATTTTGTATGCAGAATGGTTAAAACCAATGTTTTTTCTAGAGAGCGCCCTCTTGTGTTTTAATGGCTCTTTTTGAATGATAACAGGCTTTTTACTTGGTAGTTTGTAATTGTCTTCACCTTTCGTGCATGGTGGAGTTATAACTATTAGTTTGTAATGTTATTGTGCAGTTTTTGGTTACTAAAGCTTAGCCTTACCAAAAGAGCATAATCGGCCTTTAGACCTCGACTTTATGTTTTAACATCATTCTTACTTTCTTCCGCTGTCCTGACAACGATTGGGTTATTTCTAGCCCTTTCTTCATCTTTGTTCCCCGCTGTTACATAAACAGTGTACTCCAGATATGTTTGTAGGCCAGTCAGGAGCAACGATGTACTTGTTAAATCAGTAACAATCATTGATTCAGCACTTCCGTCCGGGGCTGAATAGGTAATCTTGTAGAAATTCTGGCCACTCCTACACACAAATGCAGACTCTGGCAGAGCCTGGAAATAAAACGAGCATTAAGAGACAGCTATAATTATTCGATGCAGGTTTATTAAACATGGTAAATGATCATTCACTCACGCATACTTTCCGTGAAACAATGAACAGCGTTCATTGTATTTTTCCTTTACTACTGCACTTACTTGATTTATAGAAAAATGATAGAGACGAAGGGATTAATATTCACTTGCATTAATGTGTAGATATAAATACAATAAAACCTCGTAGCAACAAGTACTTTAACTGGCTAGAGATTCACTCATGATGCACATTGATCACCATGTTCCAATAAGCAATGGTTAAACAGAAAGGGAGTTACCTACCTGCCAAAAGACCTGTAGCTGCCTTGGATTAACTGCTTCCACCGCGACACCAGATGGTGAGGCACTGGGCACTGCATTTTAAAGAAATAAACACATGACCTTGATACAATTCCTGTAAATATTAAATTATTGACAGAGCTATTTAAACAAACACCAAATAAGGAATAGCTTATGTTCGTAGACCAACATATTTTTTTTTTGTCTTTCTGTAACCCACGTATCTCGGGCTTCTCCCATTATGTTCTGAGTAGCAACATGTTTGATACACATGACATGTAGTAGGGAACTTACTTCCACATAACAGTGTTGTAGCAATCGCTGCCGGGGATCTTGGGCCCATGCCATTTGATCCTTCCCTTGCGGCCGCCACACTGAACTCGTAGGCAGTGTCCGAGTCCAGACCAGTTACGGATGCAGACGTCATACTTCCGCCAACTGTCGCTGCCTCTGCCCAGTGTTCAGCCCCTAACCTAGTGACGTATGCTGTGTATCCTATGATAGGGGGATCCCCCACGTCATCGACCGTCCAGCCTGACCACTGGAGGATAGCTGAAGAGGATGTCAAGCTGGACACACTTGGTGGCTCATCAAGTACAGGCAGCACTGGAAATTTGACAATAAATTTGACAATAAATATGACAATAAATTACCAACACTTTGAAGAACGTGTTGTCTGCACCACATGGTATGTATTATATTGCACTGACTGTTTAAATAATACATGTTGCTTCCAATGTCCACTTTCTATTCAACCCTAAAAAGGCCGAGCTATTATTTTGAGGTATTCCTACGGCTGGATGGGTGGGGAGGGGGTATTATGTCTCCCCCTTAATTTAAGTCTATAGAACACGATGGTAATTGTTTGTTGTTGAACAATTCACGCATATGCAAATGATTGGTCATTCATGCAAAGTAATACAATTCAGATTTTTACCAATAAATCATACATTTTTGATAATTAAACATTGGTGCTCACTACAAATATTCTTTAGACCATTTAAACTAACAATACAACAAACAAATTGGAATTCACCTAATTTATGGACCCCCAAACAAACACTTACATACAACAAAAATACCACATAACCAATGTTTGATCTGTTTTTGTACACAAATCACGAAAATTTGCAGTTTTAAGGCGGACGTGCAAAGACAAAAGGTCACATGACTTCGTAATGAGTCCGATTTTCAAAATGTTTGTTTTAAAAGATGCGCAAGACTTGAGAAAAAAGTCACGCGTTCCGGAGCAAGCGGGAAAAACGCGGAGGGGGAGGGGGGGGGGGGGGGCGGGGCCGGGACATGATGCCCCCCGGCCTTATAAGGGTTATTATTTATGCGATCATTTAGAGTACGAAGAAAGATTATGTCTGGAAGATACAAGGTTTATATTCTGAAAAGTTTTTCTTAAAGTTAATATGATATTCCTCTTTAGTACTATACATAAAGATCAAGCTATCTTACCATAAGTCAAAGTAGTCGTTGAAAGGGATGCACTATATTGACCGGCAGTGTAAACGCACAGATAATCTCCAGGATATACATTTGTGACAGCAAACACAACAGCGAGCCCTTCATCCACTTCCATACTATGATCCCTCACGATTCCATCATTTATATCCTGGGTTCCGTTGAGAAGATAAAAGTTCACATCCCCTTCATTTGGCAGTGGGCTGCCTATCACGTGACAGGTGAAGGAGGCCATTGAAAGGGGATTCACCTTCTCTTTGGAAGTTATCCGTGTTATACCTGAAAAGAACGTGACAAAAGACAATTTACAGAGTGTTATCAATAAGGTGATGATCTTTACACTAATTAACGCCGCTTGTAACAGCCCCCTTAGGTAAATGTCCTGGTATATAGGCGGCTGCCCCAAATTCTATTTTTTTTAACGGATTTCACTATTCAACATAAAACGAGAAGGCAAGACTTCTCTCCACACGCATGAAGAACAGATGGTTTGCCGATAAATTCGGTATACCATATTTGTTTTGATATTAATCATTATATTCATAAAGGTTTTTGTGACGTTTCTCTTGTCTGGCAAAACCGAACTAGAACAGAACCAAAGTAAACACACACGTATAAGTTTGTAGCATCTTACCATATTGACAATCTGGCTCAAGCCATTGCCCAATGCACTGTGTATTACAAATCCCAGTCACTTTGTTACATGCTTGATCCGCGCAGTGGCACTGCTCAGCGCAATCGAGTCCGTAGAAATCTCCACGACATTCTGATATGAAAATGCAATACAGTTGTCTAATTACATGGCAAAGTTATAATGACTGTGTGATAAAACAAAACGTACAAACGTTTTTTCGTTTGCTCTTTTTTTTAATTAGCTTGTTTGATTGGTTTCATACTCGTGGTAGAGTTCACATTTTTGCTTAACTTTCACGGTATAGCGACTGATGCTCTGGTTTATAAAATGCTGCAATTATGTTCTTCGCACTCATTTTCATTATTTGTATACCTTTAAAGACACAAGTTAGCTCACTTGAACATTTCATTTGAAGGACATTTTTGTATAAATTTTGTAACAACAGACACAAGCGCGTCCATGTAGACAATATACTGCGTACTTGAACAATTCATTAATATAACTATATTAAAGATAAAGTTTGTCATCGTGCATTTAAATGCATAATGTTTACTTATAAACAGTATTTTGAAAAAAATCAAATAATTTCACTCCTACCTTCACAGAGGACCTGTCCATCATACACATTATACCCAGCAGCACAATCCTGTTGAGGACATTCTCCGGTATTCTTGTCACATGCAATATTGTCCAGACAATGACACTTGTTAATGCATTCACTTCCATAGTAACCAACATCACAGACATCAGGGACTAAAATAATTTAAAAAAGGACACATCGTTAAAAACAACCATCACCCTCAACCTTAGCTTCTGGTAATTGGTTATTTGTATACCCCCTCGTTATTAGATTGACCAATCTTAAACAAATTCCATTAGTTAGTTGTAGAATGTACAGAAATCCAAAGTAAAATTGACGATTCACGTAAATATTATGGTTGGTACGACTCGTCATAAACAAATCATGATTCATATCGTGACGGTATTCAACAGATGCGTCAATTCGACGGAGAAACAAGGGAAAACTATAACAGTAATCGATACATTAACGTGTACGTACAGTCGAACCTGCTCGAAGAACAAATTGTACATTTATTGATGAATGTACAATGTATTTATATATTTTTACAATTTCTTTATACTTGCGTATACATATCAATGTTTTATACCATTGGCGACTCTTTATAGATAGGTTTGATAATTGAAAGCACTATTGAGTCATGTGACACTTACTTTGGCAGTTGTCTCCTGACCATCCTGTCTCGCAGTCTCCCGGACATACCCCCGAGTATATGTTACACACAGCTCCTGACGCACAGTGGCAAGACTGAGTACATCCAGCCCCAAACGTTCCATCAGAACAGGCTATCAATAAAACAAAATCAAGTGTAAGTTCAACTTAATATTAGTATTGTGCTATAAATACAACTTCATAGATTTTAAGTCTGAGCACATCCAGCACCGAAAGTTTTAGTAGGAAAGCCGGTTTTCAATTAAAACAAAAATAAAGTGTAATTTCAACTTAATGTTAATCTTTTGATATACATACAAACTCATGTTTCAAATTTCATGTCTGATTGCATATGTAACTCAAATATTCCATCTGTGATCATATCTCCAACCATTAATATAGTTCTAAGCTACACTATTAAACATGAACCATGATATCAACATGAAACTAATGGGTAACTTCAAACAAATCAATACAAGCTCTATTATCAATGTAAATGAACTGAACAGATACATATGTATTTTACCATATAACTCTTCACAAATGGAGACATTTCTACCTTAAGTACAATTTGTCAGTTCTTATTAATACAAACAATTACTAAAAGAAAATGACAGTCATTATTATAACATTGTAAAACAGAAATGGTGCACCAAACAAATTATTACTGAAATAAACGACACGAAATCTGGTAAATTTATTTGAAATGTCATAATAATCAGATAATTGAAATTGAAACTGAATAATACACATAAAATGAGTATTACACAATGTCATATAACATGGCTAACAGAAAGTATGTTTTAAAGGAGTTTGGTACCTTGAGTACAAGCCAAGTCCTTAAATCCTGCATCGCAAGAACAGCCGTACGGGTCAGGAAGGCAGAACAGGTATCCGCCACACCAACCAGCATTATCTTCAGTCTGGTAACTGCATCGGAATTCACAATTCAGACCAAACCGATTCCCACCGTTGTTCCTGCAAACTGGAAATACATGTAGGTAGGGTGAAAAGAAGATGTTGAACGTAATGTTCTACTCTACCAGATTAGGCATATATGATCATTTATTTTCGCTTTTGTATTTGTTTTACCGTTAAAATGTTAAATCCAAATTATATTCTCATAAATACTGCTGTTTTTAAGGGCTACCACCTGCCAAAAATAATATTCTTATAAATAAAAGGAATTTTTTTTTTAGTAGTCCATTCCACTATAACGTTCAGAAAAATTATATTTAATTGGATAGCGCACCACCATACTACAGCATGTGCTCATGGGTCTGCATACAAAGACTATATGTGGACTAGCACGAACGCATCGTCAGTGAATATATTGTATCCAAACGTACGCGTAAATAGAATTGGCACACTCTCAACGTTTGGCGAGTACGGAACCATGAGACCATAATGGTTCCGTAAGTGGTGGTAATTAATTGCATTGTGTATGAATTATACAACCCTTTGCAAAGAGTTGGGCATCTATTTGATATCACACATTGGTTCCAAAACATATATGATTATGTGTTGTTATTTGCCTGGTGGTCCCCTTTAAAAGGGTACCGTTTGAAACCGACCATCTTGGGTCATAACTGTTTATTTATTTATTGCTCACCGTTTTCGTTCACATCAAATAAGAAATATTCCCAGTATCACCATCTGATAATCTCTATATTGATTTGTATTTTTATGAAAGAAATATATCCTTTACATTTGCTAGGATAACATTTTGAGTCTTTCTGGTGTTTGAACAGTGGCCTCTAGCGGTAACTTGAATGAACGTAAATATATATGAACACAATTTTAACATATTCTTGCACGATTTCTAAACCATAAATCAACACAAACGCATAAAACAGCAATCAATAGATTGTTTATACAGTTTCAAAATATCAAAAATAACATTTTGAAATGTGTGAATTGAATTATAAGGCACATACATTATTTAAAGCAACTTGATTGGGCTATTTGTTCTGAAACAAAATAGATTTTTAAAAGGAAACATAACTACTACCAAGGACCTAGCCATGTTATTCCAAGTAAAATAACAACATAATAATACTATCAGAATGTTCCTAGGCACAAATTGTACGCTTCTAATGAATGTTCCTATAATGATTCCTCGAAGAAAAAATTAGACTCACTTAATATGTGTCATATTTTAGTACATCTTTCCTGATTGAACCATTTCTAGACATACTGTAAAATACTAGTACCACCCAAATACTCACTGTCAAGGCAATTTGGTCCTTTGAAGTTGTTCGGGCAGATGCAGAGTCCAGACTGGTCATCACACACTCCTCCATTGTAGCACTTATCACACACCCCGACACAGTCAGGGGGTCCCCACATATTGGCTGCACATTCTAACGTTTGGAAATAAAAACAAATAGCAAATAAAGCACCATGAAACTATGAGTAAATAACACGTTCATCCATTATACCACTGGCCACGTACCCTAGTTTATACTTGCAACGATCTATCACGTAATGTTACGTCAGCTAGCCTTCACGATAGTCACAGTTTTTCAAGTACTAGACGTGACACTTTACGAATGTTACGCAATCACTAGCACTTGACGCTTCTATTTTATTTCAATAAAATGTATTTTTCAAACAGATAGAAAAATCTAATTTCACATCATTAATGGCCGTCCAATAATACAGTACAGATTTGAAATTAACACAAGCATAATAGAAATCGTGTTAAAAATGTATTCAGGTTTATTTTAGTGATTCTTTAAAAAAATGCTACTAATAATAACATTGAAATATACGTAACCATGGTAACCGCTTAGCTCGAAATACACAAAAAGTAGGCAGAAAATAATTGTTGTTTATGATGTTCAATTTAATTTGAATTGGTAGAATCTAAGCTTTAAATTGTTATACAACTTGTTACAATCTGATAATCTTAAAATTGTTATCAAGTCAATTAATATAAATGAACAAGTCTATGTGCACAGAATACAAGAGAAGTGGGTTGAAAGGGATCACGTGTGGGGAGTGTGTTACATATTCACTGAATTAGTGAAAGGATGCATCAAAGCATGCATTGATTATCATGCCTCATGAAAACCTTACCAAATGAAAAGCAGTGGGCACGTAATGTGGTCAAAATTATCAGCAGAACATAAGGCTGTCCCCAAAAGTGTCTTAGACAAACTGGTATATAAATCACACTTTCTACTTCATTTTCAGTCTCCAGGTTTTGACGGCGTATAAACCAGAAATCCCATTAGAAAATTGAATCCTGAACGATTAAGAATGTGCACACTCTGACATTTCGGCAAATTGCAAAACCTCCTCATATCCGACCTATTGCGGGTTTTAAGCTGGGTGGTCACATAATAATAAAACATAATTATTTAATAGTAAGGATCGCTGTGCATATTTATAAATATTTATCACACCAGGAATCAAATAGCTTAAGTTAATATATGAAACGTTAACAATGCAGTCAAACCTTCATATACAGACTAGACAACATAAAAAGTTCATTATAGTTTTAATTATCAGCAGCATGTTTATTCAGACTTTGTTTAATATTTCGGTCAGAAGCTGATCTTTAATCTCACCTCTAATTATGAGCCTATAAAGGGAGCCACGTGCAGATGACCTTTCAGTGTTGTAGTGGATCTCATATATTCCCTCGTCTGTAGCCTGGACCGGGTCCGAAACTTGATAGGATAATAATCCACGATTTACTTGGGCACCTCCATCCCTTCTCCAGTCAATGCCGCGAGTGGATTGTACTACTTGTGTCATGTCAATGGATACACCAGTATCACCAACATTCACTGTTCTAGTAAAGACTCCATCACTTGGCTCAAACTTAGCTGTAGTTTATAAATGATTAAGCAAAAGGAAACAGGTTTACTTCCCATACATTCATATGCGACTATTATAGGTCATATTATTACAATTATATTATGTATAAAATACATTTTTATCTAATATCTTCCACTATGTTTTTATATTTTAATAGGTATATTTATAAAAGTACTATAGTTCTATTTCTCATATAAACTTGCTTTCTTTCCCTGTACTTTATGAATGCAAGAAACGGTCATTCAAAATACTACATGTATATTATCCGAAATCTGTATCAACATTTCGCACAGGAGGAACTATTTGAACTAATATAATATGCTTTCCACACAGGTGCCTAGAATTAATATTTTCTGACAGAAACTATAAAGGTGAATATAAATATTCATGTATGCTTTTGCACTACAAACTTGTTAAAATACCATTAAGTCACTTACGAATTTGCAAGGTAACCTTTTAGAGGGAATTAGTATTTTTGTCTCGATATCTTCTTCATTATTGAGATTAACAAATTTAAATCACAATCCGAGATTTGTGGATTATTTTTTAGATTTAATTGCAAAGTGTTCCAGAACGCTTCCCGATCGTAGTCAAGGGTATTTTAATTCGGATACTTCACGCGAACAATCGCGGATAGCATCCGACATAAATATTCAACATATTTGACCAGGTGAACAGTATTATGTCCATCGGATAGAGTGACTTTTCAAATGAACAACGATACCAAGAACAGTCAATTTGGTCGTGTAGTTTTTGTTTTAGGGCGCTGTGAGTGACACCATGTCAGGTTCTCTTTTTTGTCAATTTGTATTGAGCCAGCGCTTGATGAATCGCACGAACCGCCGTTGAGCATCGCGCACTGTTGTTAGTGTGCACTCAGCCGTGTGCCGAGAGAATGGGCATGCTCGCTAAATGGTATTACGGGCAAGGAGTGCGGTTAAACTGGCATTGACTAGGTCGAAATCGACATAAATCGGCATCTGACATGGTCTCACTCACTGCGTCCTTAAACAAAAACGACCTGACCACAATTACTGTTCTTGGTATCGTTTTTCATTGGAAAGGACACCCTATCCGATGAACATAAACATTGTGGTATTATATTTTGGGAAGTGCCCCGTTCCGTTTTTTGGGGGCCGCCCTGTATAATGTATAAGCAATACATATTTTTAGGGAGGAACTATTATCCTGAATATACTTTTTTAGGCGGCCTGTAAACCAGAACTATACTATCCCTTTAAGAAAAATGTATGATGTGACTTTCTTTACCGGAAGTCTATATGAACAGCATACTTCTAAAAGGCACTAAATCCACTTTCCATGTTACTCCAGTAAACGATATCGGTGCATGATATAAACTACTTAGATGTCTATAAATCCGAATATTTGGGCCAATTACGCAACCAAAATTCAAATATGGAACCTTCCATTTTCATATTCCCATACGCATGTGGGAACAGTATATAGGACAAAGAAACCTGCTTTTCTCCAAAGTTCAAAACAGTGGATTTAGCGCCTTTTGGAAATAAGCTCTTCATGTGCAGAGAACTGTTATAGTTTGGGGTGTAATATTCATAAATTGAACTGTCTACAAAGAGTACCATCACTTCTGGTGAAGAAAGTTGAAACCCTCGTCACATCACGACCCGCTTTGGTCCCCTGACAGTAGAACGGCCCAAATCCGTCTGTGTCCCAACTGCTGTCAGAAAAAGTCACGACCCTGACGCCCAACGAATATTCAGGAGTGCGGTGCGGTAGATCAGCTGGTGGTGCTGGTGCAGTGTTTGATGGGATGTTGGCTGTCCGGCCAAACTCCAGCGTGGCATTACGATCCGGTTCACCTCTGTAGCACTGATAGAAGGCAGTTTCTGTTTCGATGGTAGTTTGACGACCTGTCAGTATTGTAAGATGGACAACCTCACTTGCAATAACACAAATGTCACAGACAGGAATATGGCTGAACAACACAAGTGCAGCACATAGGTGTATAACGACAGGGAGGATGATAGACATGCGCGCCATTCATGCCTGAAAAGGATTATTTAAAAAGGGGGAGGAAAGAAGAAATAAGACCATTATAATGCTTTCTTCTTGATCCAAAATTGAGTGGCATATCAGATTGAGTGGCATATCAGAGGTACATAAATGCATTGTATTATGCATAGATATAGTGTGATTAAATTTTTAAAAAGACAACACTGAAATTCCGTCGGCTAATAAATCAAACATCCTTAAAATTGCGTTCATATTGGTATTATCTTGAAAGGGTCTTTAGATATTACATTGTCAAACTCCACACAACTTAATACTTACAACTGTAAAGCAGTTCTCACATAGGATGTTGTATTCGAAATACCAATAAAAAAACATCCTGTATAGATCAAACTCACTTGTCTAGAATTACCTACATGTACATAATTAGCTACTTTGTCTTCAGATTATGTCAGTTCATTTTCCAAAATACAAAATAAAATACACGTCGAATTAATATACAAATATTATAATCCAAGTGCGTGTAGTACAACAGGTACTAGCGACATAAAAGCTCTACAAAATAGATAATGGGGGTAATTTGCAATTTAAAGACGCCAGGTTTGTGAAGCCATGGACTTCTCCCCAAAACGCCGATTCAACGGAAAAAATATGGACACCTCCTTACCCGGGATTTCCCTATCAAGTTTAAATTAAGTATAGTGACAAGCTAACGGAAGCAAGAAAAGTGGCCACTGTAGACAGTCGATCTCTATAGACAGGTTCTATAACATTGTTTTCGTCTGCAGGGGAACACATTTGGTGGCCACTATAGGCAGGTTAGCTGCTGTAGACAGGTGGCCACTAAAACAGGTTTGACTGTACTCTTCACTACATTTGGAAAGACGATTCCTTAAGCCTGCGTCACAAATCAAACGGACACCGCCCGAATTTATAGATCGCCAGAGAGTCGCCAAATTTCAATCCGCCAGGAAGTCGAGCGTATTTTTCGCTCCCTGTCACAAATTCGACGGGGCTCGGGCGAACCCTTATGGACATCAGTGATCAGAAATCCGGCGCCCATCCGTAAACAAAAGGAGTCGGGCGAAAATCGCTGAATTTGGGAGCAGGTTTCGGTGCCCTGCGAACGTCGTGATCGAGCATACACCGGCCGTATTCCTGGCGAAAAGCTCGCAGAGAAGTCGGGCGGGCTCCGTTTTTGATTTGTGACGGCCTCTTTAAGGGGCCGTGACAAATCACAAACGGAGCCCGCCCAACTTCTCAGCGAGCTCAAAAGGGAATTTTCGCCAGGACTACGGCCGGTGTCTGCGCGAGTACTGCGGGCTCCGCAGCGATTTTCAGGGTTCGGCCGACGTTCGCAGGGCACCGAAACCTGCTCCCAAATCAGCGATTTTCAAACGCCGAATTTTGAGGTCGCAGAGCTCGTAAACAGGTCGCCCATAGATCGCTCGGGCATCGGCAGGTATTCGATCGATATTCGGGCGGCAATCTGACGAATTTAGACCATTTGGCACTTTAAAATTCAGAGGTCGGTCGGAAGAGCTGCGCGGACGTCGCACGGGCTCCCTACGATACCCGAACGACCTTCTCCCGTATACCGCCCGAATTGTAAACAAATCGTGCGTGCTTCGTGCTGGTGTCGGGCCGCGGTCAGGCGGCTTCTACTGGCCCCGACCGGGCTCTTCCTGCCAACTTAGGAATTTTGCCCCTGGCCACGGAAGACGCCCGCCCGTGCGTCGACCGGAGCCCGCCCGGACGTCACCCGGAGCCCACTCGGCCGTCGCCCGGTTGTCGGACAGGCACCGACACACCTATTTATCATCGACCGAAACTTGGACGGCGCCCACCCGTATGTCGAGCATGTGTCGCTCGACTACCATTTCTTTTACTGGCGGGCCCCGGACGATTTCTGATCACTAGTGTTCAAAGATTCCGCCCTAGCCCCGTCCAATATGTGACAAGGTAGATTTTTAATCGACAAATACACTCGACTGCCTGGCGGGTTTTAAACTGGGCGACCTCCTGGCGATCAGCAAATTCGGCCGGAGTCCGTTTGATTTGTGACGCATGCATTACAAAATAATAAATCTGTCAAAAAACTCATTATTTGCAACTAAGTAGTGTAGACTTATCCAAAAACGGTGCAGGATCGAAGCTGTAGAATAATAATAATATGTTTTATACAAATGTAAATAGCGATAGTATGCAAAGTGCAAGCACAATGTTAATAGGCCCCAAACATGATTCACTATCTATCAGTATTAATTTTTAGTTGTGAAACTCACCGCCTACAAACTCCGTAGTCGATGCAAACCATGCCAAGAAAATTACTGAAATCCATTTTATTCGAACCACACCGCGCTTCATCTCTGCCATCTTGAACCTACTCGATACACTCGAAACTGGAATATGAATTTAGGTGTAAACTTGGGCGGTTTGTATAATATGATCAAATTAATGCGTGTACTTCCTCATTTGAGCACCGTTGTTTGTTTATCTGCGTACATGAACATGACTGCATTGGCGTACCCTAGGATTTTTTCAAGGCGGGGGAGGGGGGGGGGGGTTATGTCGTCATCAAGGGGGGGGGGGGGGTGGGGGGGGGGATGGGTAGTCGTAATTTTTTTTCGAAACCGAGACCAAGTACCTTCAAAATGTTCGCGACCGAGACCAGATCCAGCCCAAAATTTTCGAGGCTAAGACCAGGACCCATTTGCTGAGAATCTTGTAAGAGCGGGTGGGGGGGGGGGGGGGGGGGATAGTCGTAGAAATTTGTTGAAGCCGAGACCAATAATTTTCGAAATTTTCGAGACCGTGAACAGGTCCAGTCCCAAATTTTCAAGGCCGAGACCATGACCCATTGGTTGAGAATCCTGTAAGGGGGGGGGGGGGGGGGGGGGGGGTAGTCGTACACACATTTTGAAGCCGAGACAAAGAATTTTCAACATTTTCGAGACCGAGACCAGGTCCAGTCCCATATTTTCGAGGCCGAGGCCAGGGTTTTTCGCACTTTTCGAGGCCGAGACGATCGATAATGACGGTCGAGACCGCTAAAAGTGGTCTCCAGACCAGTTAAAATTTAAAAAGGGGGTTCAAACCCCCCAAAACAGTCATTTTGGCGACAAAGGGGAGGTTAACCCCCCCCACCCCCCTGGGTACGCCTGTGCATGACTGTGAACATTCTTTGTGCGGCATAATTTGCGTTACAGAGGGTAGGAATGCCATGCCAATATGAGTGCATGGCGAGGGAGCGAGGGTTTGGAACCCTTTTTGGAGGTGGGTGCATGCAATCAATACTCACATTTAAACAAATACTTGATTATTCTACCTCATGTATCATACCAGAATATTATTGTTGCGAGCAAAAACACTTCGATTAAAACATAAAACAAGCAAATGTATAATTGCAGAAAATGTACGATCAACCTGACTATATACTGGGTGGCCCAAACAAAAGGGAACGGGGCAATTTCCAAAATATAGTAACATAATGATTATGTCCATCGAATGTCCTTTCCAATGAAAAATGATACCAAGAACAGTAATTTTGGACGAGTAGTTTTTGTTTTTTTGTAGTAGGACGTCTTAAGTGAAACCAAACATGTCAGGTTCCCATTTTTGTCATTTTTCCAAGTCACTGCCTGATAAATCGCACTTCCTTCCCGTCATAGCGTTGAATAACTATGCACACAGCTGAATGCACCATAACAATGGCGCGCGTATTGCTCGCAGTAAGTGCGATTTATCAAGCGCTGTCTTGGTAAAAATTGACCAAAAAGGGAACCTGACATGGTGTCACTCACAGTGCCCTAAAACAAAACATACATGACCAAATTAACTGTTCGTGGTATTATTTTCATTGGAAAAGATACCCTATACGATGGACATAATCATGTTATGACTATATTTTGGGAAGTGCCTCGTTCCGTTATTTTGGGGCCATACTGGGGCCTATTTGTGATGGACATCCGAGAAAGTGTGCATGGCAAAATAGAACAATACACGTATGTTATACCTATACACACATCTGTTATCTGTAAAACTTTTTTGTATGGCATGCCTAAGCGCATCATAACGAACATTAAACAACGTTGTGCAGACTCTTACAGACTCATGCAAACAGGATAATGCATGTACGCACGGGCAGATTGTTTGTCCGAAAAACCCCCACATTATCAAAGTATGAGCTGATTTTGCCTTCAAATGTCAAGGTTTTGCCGATAATGTTATAGTCACATCCCCATCAAAATTTTGTTACATAATAATACATTACATGCGACCCTATTGAATGGTATAAATATATGATGGTTATGTAAATATATTCCCATGTTCTATATGGATTAGTACCCAGCATTCATTTTGGTAGAATCGGAAATTTATTTGCGCACAGCATGCACATTAAGGCAGTTACACTTGCTTAGTCCCATTTCCCCTATAACATGAGCACTGTTTGATTGTGTAAATCAAGTTATAAGTCTTTGAATAATGCAATTAAATACTACTAATAAAAAAAACAATGAGTTTCCCGGCCAAGGTTATTATGAGCACGATTTCAAGTAAGGCAAACTTTGTTATTTTGTTTGCGTATTATGGTGGGTTCTATAATACGTTTGTAGACATGAGGCTGCAAGCACGTACCAACTACATGTAATTGCTTTTTACCTAAGTCGATTAAAAGGGATAATGTGATAATGATTGTACATGATTATTATTCTACACTGTTTGCTTAATTTTATCAATGAATATAAAATAATACATTTTTTTTTTCTGAACTCGAATTTGAACAGCATGAAAAAGGGAGGAAACATGCACTCCAGACCTCTTCCGGCGACTTCTGACAGATGCAGACATTGTCTTTCTTCACAAAGGCATTGCTACTTACACACACACACACACACACTTGTAAATGCTGTCAATCGATGACCCAAATCCTAGTACTATGCAAACGTGGACATGTGTGTATGTGTCATATTGATATTTCACTGCCCAACCGAGGACTATTGTGTATGTGTTCGAAATTCAACAGCACAACCGTGGACGTACGGGGTGCACGTTAATTTTTCCGGATTTTTGATGCGCGCGCATATGAATGGAAATCGAATTAGCAATCGTTTGCACTAGTTAAGCAAATGAGGACGGTCCACGGATGGAAATGTCTCCGTGGTTGGATAGTAGAGGCATACACGTATGTCCTCGGTTGGGGGTGCTTACAAACTCACACACACATACACACACACACACACACACACACACACGCACACACACACACACACACGCACATACACACACACACACACGCACACACACACACACACACACACATACACATACACATACTTTTTGAAGTGAGTTATATTTCTCCAAATTATTTACATATCATATACCATTAAATAAACATACACACACACACACACACACACACACACAAACAAACACATACACATATTGGCCAAAATTTGCCAGATTCTGGCCAAATTTTTAAGTTACATTTTGGCCAAAACATCCTTATAATGCCACCATAAAAAGTCACAATTACAACACTTTTCTTTGTGAAACATCCTCCCGCATGCCCCTCCGTTCTGTTGCTACGTTCGGGATGTTGCTACGCCGCTGCTGGATCTAACCATCATATAGCCCAAACATCATAAAATTGTAACGGTGTGAATGTCTCAACACTACAGAACAGAACGGGAAACTTATCAACGTTAATTAATTGATGGCATATTTTGCCCTACACTAAATAAAGACCTCGTGATCTTATTCTTTTGTTATATAACATTTATTTCCCACATCATATAACCACCATTTAAAAGAGCCCTTGTTCCCATAATAATTCCTTACGTTCGTAATTTTGGAAACTACTACTACTACTACTACTACAGCGTTCCTTCACTTGGCGGTTCTTTGGTCTCCAGCTGAGTACGTAGCCAAGCCAAACCGAACAAGGACGAAGATTACACGACCGATTACAGAGAGCGCACTACGCGAATTCGGCCAATTACTCATCGATTACGACTGGACTAGCATCTATCGAATCACGGATGTCAATGAGAAATGTGATACCTTTTACACGTTGTTGTTACCACTGATCGATGAATACTTTCTGACTTGCATCGTCCAATGCCACGGATAAGACAAACCATGGATAACACCACAATTAAAATCATTGATCAAACAACGCCAAGTTGCTTTCATTGCAAAGTCAAGTCGCTGGAAAAGCCTGAGAAACAAAGTCTCAAAACTCATCGCAAGAACTAAACCAAATTTCTATGTTGGCCGAGTACAGCAAATGAAACAAAGCAATCCATCCCAATGGCACAAAAACATCAAGTGCATGACCGGAGGAAAGCCCAGTCCGCCTGCGATCGAAGTGGAAGGGGTGGACGAATCTAACTTCGCAGAAGTAGCGGGGAAGATCAACCAGTTCTTTGTCAACATCGCAAGCGACATCAGCGAGTTAGACATCTCCCAACTTCCAGCATTCCTTCCTGCCCTCGAATTGCCTCAAGTCCAACCCTGGGAAGTCTTCCGAGAACTGAAGCAGATCAACCGAAGAAAAGCTCCCGGGCCGGATGGCATTTCAGCCCGGACCATCGCCGAGTTCGCCTACGAGCTGAGCATACCCCTCACAGACATCTTCAACGCCTCATTCAGCCAAACCAAGGTACCGGATCGATGGAAGCGTGCGATCGTTGTGCCGATACCCAATAAATCGAAACCTACAATCGAGGACCTCCGACCAGTGTCGCTCACAGATCACTTCGCGAAACTACTTGAGAAATTCATAGCACAATGGCTAATGAGCGACATGAGCGTGTCGATTGACCAATCGCAGTTCGGGAATAGGAAAGGCTACTCAACAGCGCATTACCTAATAGACATCCTGAATTCGATTTGCCGAAATGCTGACAAAGCGAAGTCCGTGTCTACACTCGTAGCAACCGATTTAGCAAAGCGTTTGACAGGATCGACCACCGAATCGCGATTGAGAAGTTGCTTGCAATGAATGTGTCTCCGTCTCTTGTCGCATGGATATCCAGTTTCCTGTCAAACCGTGAGCAGTGCGTGCGTTTCATGTCGGAGCACTCACAGTGAGAGAAGATCACCGCCGGAGCTCCACAAGGAACACGACTAGGACCCTTGCTTTTCCTCTGCATGGTCAACGATGCATGCCGTGACAGCCCATGCTGGAAGTATGTGGACGACATGACACTGTTGGAGTGCAGAAGGGCAATAGCTCCACCAACAATACAAACTCATGTAAATGAACTTGAAATGTGGACCCAACAAAACAAAATGAAACTCAACCCAAATAAATGTGTTGTAATGAATGTACAGTTCATGAGAACGGCAACAGTAGCACCCAAGATAACAATAGGCAATAATGAATTGAATGAAGTGTCAGTAGTTAAACTACTAGGAGTGCTAGTCCAAAACGACCTGAAATGGTCCAGTCAAGTAACCGAAATCGTCAAGCGAGCAATCATGAGACTTCATATGCTCCGCATTCTGAAGGGTTTCAAACTTCTTGCAGAAGATTTGCTGGTTGTTTATTGCTCATATGTGCGGCCTGTTGTAGAATATTGTGCGCTTGTTTGGCATTCTGGCCTAACTGAACAACAGACGACGCAGATTGAGAGAATCCAGAAAAGAGCTTGTCGCCTCATGCTTGGTTCGCAGTACAATACCTATGTAGATGCATTAGCTACATTAGGCCTCCCGTCTCTGGACACAAGGAGAGAGAAATTGTGCTTAAATTTGGCAAAGGGACTAACAAAGCCTTCTTCTCCATTCAACCAATGGCTTCCTCCCTCACGTGCCTCATTGAGCTCCCGCACACTCCGCAATGGCCAGGACTATTCGGAGGTCTTTTGTAGGACCGAGAGATACAAGAAAAGTGCCCTGCCATACCTCATACGGCTATTGAATGCAAACTCATAATTCACTGTATTCTCATTTGACCTTTATAAATGAAGATGTTACATCTTTTTAATTTCCTCTTCTGCCCTGAACACTACCATTATAGCCTGCAAGTCCACCATAATTGACGTAGTGACTTGTACTTTACGACTTGTAATTACGACTATTGAAGTATGATAAAAAACATTTTCTCGGTGCAATATGTTATACCCTTCAATTATCATGTTTAAAAATAGGATCCGTATTATATGCATACATTTTGTTTCTTAATAGTTTTTGTATTTTATTAATAGTATTTATATTGAAATATTATTATACATTTATTTATTGTATACACTGTGCTCAGATATGTGTTATATACCCACTAGCTTATATAAATTAGCCCGCTTACAATTTTGATATACTTTATTATTATATATCTCCATCATTAATTATGGTTTACCCTTTATTGGCTTCCATTGCCATGATTGCCTTATTCATTATGGCGTCCATTAATTTGTTTGTTGTTTTGTATTAAATTCCTTAAAAGATTGTAAGAATTTGCATAATTTCCAATTAATTTTTTCCTCATACATTCTATTTTCAATTAAATTTAAATGTAATTAATTGAATATTAATTTCTAATTGGAATGATATAACAGGAAATAGTTTCAAAATTGAATCATTTTATATTATGTAAACTTGTATATTTGTATATTTGTAATGTGTTCGTTTAAGTTAATGTGTTTTACATGTATATATATTCCAATTCATTGTAAATTGTACTAAATTCAACCTGTTGGCTGCCATGTACAATACCGCAATAAATAAACAAATAAAAAATAAAAAAATAAATACAAATTTGCTTTAAAATTGCTTTAATTAACAAGCAAGACCAAATATGTGACACAATATTGAAGAATAGATTAGTTATACATTCATATATAATGTACAATCCATGTGTTACACCATACACACCATTAAGAAACGGAGTATAAATATGCACATAATTTACACGGAATGTGATGTATACAGGGTGGCCCCCAAAAAACGGAACGGGGCACTTCCCAAAATAAAGTAACACAACTATTCTGTTCATCGGATAGGGTGTCTTTTCCATTGAAAAACGGTACCAAGATCAGTATTTTTGGTTTTGTAGTTTTTGTTTTATGGCGCTCTGAGTAACACCATGTCAGGTTCTCATTTTTATCAAGTCAGTGCCTGATAAATCGCACTTTGTGCTCGTCATAGCATCGAAAAACATGCCCATTCTCTCGGCACATGGCTGAATGCACACTAACAATAACGCGCGTATTGCTCGTTGTTCGAATGCTGACAGGCAGTAATTGCGGTTTATCAGGCACTGACTTGGTAAAAATTGACAAAAAAGGGAACTTGACATGGTGTCACTCAGAGCGCCCTAGAACAAAACCTACACGACCAAAATGACTGATCTTGGTATCGTTGTTCATTGGAAAAGACACCCTATCCGATGGACATAATCATTATGTAGCTATTTTTTGGGAAGTGCCCCGTTCCGTTTTTGGGGGGCCACCCTGTATAGCCCTTTTTGTATAATCTAATTATTGTTTTGCATAATGAAACATTTGAATGTATGCATACTATATTAATTCAAACATATAGAGAAACTCACCAGAAATATAATTATTATATAAATAAAAAACAGCAAAAAAAAAATGGGATTCCTCCGGGATTCGAATCCGAGACGTCCGGACGATCGCTAGACCGGCCCTTACCGCCTGAGCTATAGAAATCCATTTATTGAATATACGTATATACATTTTGATATATGCTGCACGCATGATATCTGATATTGATATCTTCTTGCAAAATCTATATTTAACGCTATACAAAATATCATTCATCATTTTATTATGATTATACCATCATGATTTTCCCGATAGCTCGGCAACGCATAAAGATGACACCCCAACCAATTATTACTTTTTTTCTTCTGGTCTTGCGCAGGCATTTTAAAAACAAATTAACGTAATCGGACCTACCGTTTTGAAGTTACATGACCTGTTGTCGCTGCATGTCAACTGGAAAACTGGTATTTTCGTGATATATGTACAAAACATATAAAACATATTATATAAATGATTCTTGTTGCAGTTCAAATAGTTAAATAATAGTAAGAAGTACAGTAGAAATACATGAAATACATAAGAAAGTATTGAAATACTAGAACAGCAGGCCCTTCATTGTAATAGTTGCATAATCATTCCGACTGGTGTAAAGTATGTAAAAGTAGTGAAATCCGATGTTCAATTATTATGATGTAAATGTTTGATTTATAAGTAAACAACAAATTAATCTCATGATTATGTTACTTTGTACAAACTAAAAACATTCCACTATAACTGGGTTTGTTTTCAGCTAAACATATTAACAAGCATTCCGTAAAACCAAATAAATTCGATAAACGCATTTACTCCTACAGCCCCACTTACATATATATATCCTTTGCCCTCTAAAGGCATTTTCGAAAGAAAGAAAAAAAAAATCACAATTTGATTTCTGTCTCTTCGGCCTTCTGCCCCTCCTGCCTACTAGGCAAGCTTGGTAGGTCCTTGAGAGGTATTTCATATTCGATGTCGTCTCTGTTAGCAATGGTGTTGGTATATTCAGGAGGATTGGGTCGTAACTCGGTGTAATCCTTGCCAGGGTTTTCCGGATTACCATCGCGGCCTGGTGATTGCAGTGTCTCTGATAACATGACTGGCGACTCGTACACGTGATCGACCTCGACCGTTTTTCTCTGGCGAGTTGGAGTGGATAGTCTGTAAAACAGGTACAATCAATTTGTCTCGTTAGTGATTTCAATAATATAAATAATCAGGTTTTGTTAACTCAGTAAACCTAAATGTGCCTGTCGATGTTGGGTTGTATTTGTACTAGTTATATTCACAATGAATTTCTAGTAACTGTAAGTCTATAAAGAATAATTTTGTTGTTATACATTATTTATGGGAGACATTCAACAAGATTCTGAACGAAACAAAATTATTAATTGAATAAACGTAATGAATTTATATTATACCACATAATGTTCAATTTGCAGTGGCGTGATAAGGACCAGCAAAAATGGGGCTACATAACTATGGTTAAAAAAGTTGTATCTGTAATCCAGCTGGATGAAGGGGGGAGAGTACAAATGAGAGGCAATTCCCATCTTTGCACCATCTTGCTACACCAATGATTTGAGATAATAAAAATCATACCGTTTGACTTTCACTGACATCCAAACCAGAGACGCAGAAAGGACTACAATGACAACTGCCATGACAGCGATGACAGCAGTCATGATAGTTGTACTGGAAGAGCTGCATTGTGTGCCATCTGTACAATTGCAACCTGTAGGTATGGTAGAGATTGTGATTAGATATTCGGCCTGGCAACAATTGCTTCGAGAATTTATCGCCACCTTATCGTCATAGTAAAAGTGACGGTTAGGGTTGTATAATAACAACAGCAATATATCACATTTATATAATAGTAGGCTTGAACCTAACGTTGCTAAGCGTACGTTGTGATATTATTATAATAATGTTTAAGATGGGTTTAAGGGCAAGTGTTAGGGTGAACGTTAGGGTATGGTTTCGAGCGAGAAATCTTTGTTTTATGAAAACAAATCAATATTGGAGCTATTGTCGCCGGGGTTAATGTCATAGATCAAAAAAGTAATTAGAGACAGAAATCTCAAAGAAAATAAATACAGGACTGAAATAACACATTGGAAACAATAAATGATCAATACTTCGTAGAACGTGTTGTCTGCACCTCATGGTATGTATTATATCGAACTGACTCTGCAAAGCCCTTTGAACGTAGACTGTTTAAATAATACATTCTGCTTCCCATGTACACTTTCTATGTAAGAATTAAGTAGTTTAAATCAACCATTAATTATTTCTGTGATAAGTTAGAATACGGAAGAAAGATAATGTCTAGAAGATACAAGGTTTATAATATTAAAACAGTTTTTCTTAAAATCCTAAGCTATCTTACCATAAGTCAAAGTAGTCGTTGAAAGAGATGCACTATTTTGACCAGCAGTGTAAACGCACATATACTCTCCTGGATATACATTGTTGACAGCAAAGACGACAGCGAGCCCTCCATCTTCTTCCATACTATGATCCCTCACGATCCCATCATTTACAACCTGGGCTCCGTTGAGACGATAAAAGTTCACAGCCCCCTCATTTGGCAGCGGGTTGCCAGTGACGTGACAGGTGAATGATACAATTGACAGAGGATTCACATTCTCGTTGGGAGTAACCCGTGTTATTCCTGAAAAGAACGTGAAAGGGAAAATTCAAAGAGTGTTATCAATAACTACATTAATTTATAATATTCGGGAACCTGGTGTGCGACTTATTAGTTTGTTGGAAATTAATAACAGAATCTAGAGGGGAGAAAGAGAGGGGGGGGGGGGGGGAATGGATTATTGTATAGGCATGGAACCGTGTCAACATATATTATGATAATCAATCAACCAAAATGTGAGGGAATTCTTCGTTTATCAAATTGTTTTAGAAAAAAACCCATTTATCAAAATAAGGGTTACATTGATTAGAAATACGATGTTTTCCATGTTGAAAATCATACAAGAATATATAAGTTTATACAATAATTTTCTTAGTCCCCAACTAGGGTAAGCTGGATAAGCCTTCGACACTTAAGTTATATCATGTGGTTAATTCATAGCCATGTCATCCAAAATAGCCTTAGCAAGCAACTTAGATACACTCTCAAAACACTGGTAAAATGTTCATGTATTAAAACTGGTTGGTTAAAAAAAATAACCAATCGTTAGTTAAAGTGACATGGTTGGTTAAAAATTGTGTTTGTTAAAGATCGTTCCGCATACGTTGGTTAATGATAGTGTGGAATTACCGCCGTTCGAAGGAATCGCAGCAATATTATTTCGGCTACAATTAAGCATCATGGAAGCTGTAGCAGAAAGGCTCAAGCAGTTGGGTTTTGAATTCCTCATCAAAGTGTTTGCAGGTAAGCCAAACACATATTTACTATACCAATCTACCGCTAAAATTCCCACAATATTTTGTATAATGTGTTAAAATAGCCGTGACGTGACCGCCAATTCCTTCATGCAGCCTCGGGAAAATTCCCAGTGCTTGCTGCATGCATGCATGCACCGCGCTGCGCGGCCGCACGCTGCCAGCCAGACTAGTCTGCAGCAGCATTACATACATCATGACTAGGCAGGGAATCGGCAATCATAATGGCGTAATGTATTCTCGTTTTTTGATTGGAAGTGTACAGTATCTTTCTGTTGTAGGATTGCTAAACCACACGCATCCATTGTATTTTTGCAAAGTGATATTTCACTTTCACAACATAGGAATCATTTTCTCACCCTACCATTTCTCAATGTTCAAAATGTTGTGGGAATTTTAACGGTTTCAAATGTATTATAAAAATTCATCAGTAGAATGGTATTGTAAATATTTGTTTGGCTTACCTGCAAACAATTGTTGGTTGGTTAATAAAATTAACCAACAGTTGTTTACATAGATGAAAATGTAGGCAACTGTTGGTTACTTTTATTGACGCGGAAGGGCGGGGGGGGGGGGGGGGGGGGAAGCGGACGACGTACCACCCAGGCCACGGGGGCCACTGTTCTCAGTTCACGCCCCCGCTCTAGCGCCAAGGTAAACGAATAACACACGAACTAATTGCAGAGACAAAACGAAGAGTTTTTGGAAGTTTACTGAGTTTATTATAAAGGACATGAAAGTCAAATCACTGAATCGCTAGCCAAGACATGGCCGCGACCAAAGCGAATAATATACAACATAACAAACTAGTATTCTACAGGCTGGGCAAAGCCTCTCTTCAGGTAACCTAGTCGGTCGACATGATGTAACGGTACCTAACGAAATCGAAAGAAAAACTAACTAATTTTCAATTCCCCCGGCCCTTTTTAGCCAAAAGCCCACTCACTTGCCCCAGCAACGAGAGTATTACTACGCCCCCCAAATTACAATAAAACTCACTACAATTCTTAAGGACTATGTTCTTTCTCGTATAGAATTACCTCGCTTCGCCGTGGTGCACGATGGCTCAGACCACATTCAACCACACGGTATGACATACACACATACACACATAACATACACTCGTACACTTCCATCCAACCACGTGCACAAGGATTGAGTACTCCCCTTTATTTATAAGTGTCTCTGTGCCAGTCAGGTGTGTCTCACACAAACCTAGAATATCCAGGCCGAATCTCTGAGCTTCTACAAGGAGTATATCCCAGTGACCTATCTTCTTCAGTGTTCTCACATTCCAGTTTCCAATATTAAGCACACCAGATTTCCTTGCGTTTTGTGAGGACTGTGAAGTGGTTTCTTTTGACATGTTAGGTGCTTTATCTGTTCGTGGTCGGTGGTTAGTCTTGTCCTGTATACTTGCGCTGTTTCCGTTCCTCTTCTCCTTCTTAGCGGCGTTCTCTTCTGTCGTCGTTCTCTGCTTCACTGGTTTCTCCGCTACTCCGTTGTGTACCTGTGGAATTGGCAGCAAATCATCCGGCAGATTCTTCGCACCCCTGCCACTCTGCTGCCAGCAAGCAGCCACCGGGACTCGGGGCCGTAACGGGGGGAAAACTTTCATGATAGATTCTCGTAGGGGGTGTGACCTGGATACGAACTGGGCACGCGGCCACTGAATTCCCAGCCGGGTGCAGCTAAGATGTTCCGCTGTAGCAAGGCAGAGGCCACCGCCCTCCACCTTGTGCTTTGTTCGGGTTTTCCTTCCCTACCCAGAGCCCCTGTTGGTTTCTCAAGCCGCAAAGCTTGAGGTATCCAGTCAGTACCACGGGGAGGTAGGGGTTGAGTTACAAACAGAGAGGCGATTATGGAAAGGTAGACTGATGGAATGCTACCAGTACATACAACAAGGGGAGGAGAAGCGATAGAAAGAGCAAGCAGAAAGGGATACACATGCGAGGGGACATGCAAGGAGGAAGGGTTATTGTTGGAAAGTAGGCGACCCCAGCTGGAGTTGCGCATCTGCATGCTTACTGACCAGATAAATAGTTAGTTTAATAAATAGTTGGTTATAATTGTAACCAACTAAGGTTGATTACAAATAGTCAACAAATAATTAGTTAAAGTTTTAATAAATAGTTGGTTATAATTATAACCAACTAAGGTTGATTAAAAAATATTTAAGAAATAATTAGTTAAAGTTTTAATAAATAGTTGGTTAAACTGGTAACCAACTAGAGTTGGTTAATCTTTTAACCAAGAGTTGGTCGGTTCACCTGGAAACCAACTGTTTGTTAAAATTTTAACCAGTTGGTTAACATTTTTTGAGAGTGTAGCAGGCTTTCATGAATATGGGCCCTGGTATATAGGTGGCTACCACAAATTCTAGTTTCTTTAGCTTTTTATAATACGAGAAGGCACGACTTCTCTCCATTCGCATTGTGAACAGATGGTTTGACGATAAAGTTGGTATACAATATTTGTTTTGCTATTCACCATTATAATCATTAAAATCATTGTAACATAAAGGCTTTTGTGACCTTTGCTTGTCTGGCAAAACCGAACTAAAACAGAACCAAGTAAAATACACACGTATACTGTAAGTTTGTAGCATCTTACCATACTGACAATCTGGATCAAGCCACGGACCAAAGCACTGTCCATTACAAATCCCAGTCACTTTGTTACATGCGTGTTCCACGCAGTGGCACTGCTCAGCGCAATCGAGTCCGTAGAAACCCCCACAACATTCTGATATGAAAATGCAACACAGTTGTCTAATTACACGGCAAAGTTATTATGACTGTGAGATAAAACAAAAAGTAGTAAACGTTTATTCGTTTGCCCCGTTTGTTTTTATTAACTTGTTTGATTGGTTTCATACTCGTGGTAGAGTTAGAATTTTTGCCTATTTTGTTACGCTAGCGACTGATACTCTGGTTTACAAACTACTGCAATGATGTTCTTCTCACACATTTTCATTATTTCTATTCATTTTAAGACACAAGTTAGCTCACTTGAATATTTCATTTGAAGGACATTTTTGTATAAATTGTCTAACAACAGACACAAGCGCGTCCATGTAGACAATATACAATAGTGTACTTGAACAATTCATTAATGTAACTATCTTTATCATCGTGCATTTAAATGCCTTATGTTTACCTATAAACAGTATCTTGACAAAAATATCAAAGCTTTCACCCCTACCTTCACAGAAGACCTGCCCATCAAACACATTATACCCAGCAGCACAATCATGTTGAGGACATTCCCCGGTAGTCTTGTCACATGCAACATTTTCCAGACAATGACACTTGATAATGCATTCACTTCCATAGTAACCAACATCACAGACATCAGGGACTAAAATAATAATACAAAACATTGTTAAATACATTCACTACTCTCAACTTTCGCTTCTGATAATACGTTATTTGTTTACCACCTCGTTATTAGTTTGACTTATCTAAAATAATACCATCAGTTAGTTGTTCAATACCCAAACAAAAGTAAATTGACGATTCACCTAATTAATAATGGTTGGTACGACTGTATGAAAGTATTTTACGTAATATAGGAAAATATATTCATGACTCGTCATAAACAAATCATATTTTATATCGTGCCTGTATTCAACAGATGCGGCAATTAGAAGGGGAAACAAATATACATAAAAGTTATGAATATACATAATTGGATCGTCGAGCCTGAATATTTATTGATGTATGTACAATGTATGTATATATATAATATAAACAAACATCTTCTGTATACTTGCGTATACATATCGATGTTTTATACCATTGAGGACTCTATATTAGATAGGTTTGATAATTGAAAGCACTATCGAGTCATGTGAGACTTACTTTGGCAGTTGTCTTCTGACCATCCTGTCTCGCAGTCTCCCGGACACACCCCTGAATATCTGTTACACACAGCTCCTGACGCACAGTGGCAAGTCTGTGTACATCCAGCCCCGAACGTTCCACCAGAACAGGCTATTAATTGAATGAAAATCAAGTGTAACTTCAACTTAATGTTTCTCCTATGAATACAAATTCATGCATTTAAAGTCTGAGTACAACAAGCCTCAAGAGTTTCAGTACAACAGGCTATCAATTAAAGAAAATCAAGTGTAATTTCAACTTAATGTTAATCATTTGCTATAAATACAAATTCATATTTCAAGTCTGAGTGCATAAAGCACTAAAATATGTCATCTGTACAGATCATACAAAACTATAATAGTTATATGCTACAATATAAAAACACGACATAATAACAACATAAATGAAATAGCTAACTTCAACAAATCAATACAGGCTCCATGATCAATGTAAACGAACTGTTCAGATACGTGTATATTTACCATACCTCTCTTCACAAATGGAGAAATACATACCATTAGAATAATGTGTTCGCTTTATATTTATTGATATTTGTTAGAAAACCGAGAGTAAATCAGATGTAACAATATTGAAAAACATAAATTGTGCAGAAATATATGTACTCCGTCGTTCCTGCATACTGGAAATACATGTAATAGGGCGATAAGATCAAGTTTCAAGTTTATTTTCCACAATTTGAATAAAAACAATGTAACATACAAAATACAAATAGTGAAATATGTACAATGAGCAAAATCAGGGATGCAGATAAACTATAAAAATTAAAAAAAAAACAGAAAGAGGAAGCAGGTAACAATATTTAAAATGTAGGGGGAAATGCAAAGGCCTTGTGTCCTATCAAAGGTTTTTTTTTGTCCAGGTATACAACATTTCAAATAAATATGCTTCGGTGTATATCAGATAATTCAAGTTACATTACGAATAACGCGTACAAACATCACAGAACTATACTACTACAATACAAAAACACACGAGGCAAATTATAAACTACATCATTGTCCATAATACTATTGAAAGTTTAACATATAATATTTGCATTTTCTTTTAAACGATGAGGGTGATGAGCATTGCTTTACTTCATTAAATAATTCATTCCAAATTTTTAGTCCAACATAAGTAATTGTTGTTCTTGAAAATTCACAATTAAAAATTAGGTAAATACAAATTATTAGATGACGAGTTTCATATCTAATAATATTTCCATTTTCTACAAAACAATCTTCTAAAAGATTGGTAACAATAAGAATACATACAAATCGCTACCTGTTGTTTATTTACATTGAATATGGTCCAAACTTGTAATTTGTTAAAGAAGGGAGCAGTATGTGACAAAGGCTGTAAATTAAATTTGTTTTCTTATTGCACGTTTTTGGAGCACACAAATTCTGTTTAGGTGGGTTTTTGCACAGTTTCCCTAAACAATATTTCACTAGTTGAGGTGAGGCAAGATCATAGTGTTATATAAATTGATAAGAACATTTGAAGGAAAAATCTTTTTAATTCTATTTATAGCACCAACAGCCTGACACATAAGCAACATGTTCTTTCCAAATCAATTTCCTATCAATAATTATACCCAAAAATTTAACTGAATGAACAAAAGATAGACAATGTTGATCAATGAATATTTTAATATGACATATGTCGTATATCAATATTCTTATTTTTAGGTTGGAATAAGAAACAACATGTTTTATTTACCTACAATTGAAATTTGTTTGCTACAAACCATGAATTATTAAGTTCCCCATTTATAACATAACAAAAAACATCTGTATCATCACCTGATGTCATCTGCAAATATGATTGATTTTAAAATATTATTTATAAACTGTATAGAATTAATACAAACAACAGTATGACAGTGGTCCCAAGACCGATCCCTGAGGAACACCCACAGGAATGTGTTTGATTTCAGAAAACACATCATTTACAAAAAAATATTATACTCTATTTTCTAAAAACCTATCAAACCATTTTAAAACAGTGCCTCGTATACTATACAACTGCAATGTTATTATTAATAGTTCATGATTTATACAATCGAAAAAGGCCAACAAGTACTTTCTTATTCTCAAATGCTTTGGCAATCCTGTTTGTAAAATCTAAAAGGGCCATGTATGAAATATACTGTTGTCTAAAGCCATATTGTTTATCATTTAAAAATGCCATCAAGCGAGTATAAACAAGTTTTTAAAGGATTTTATTAAATTTTCATCAAAATATAATTAATATTTTTCAATGTTGATTTAAGATCATTACTAAACTGTTTAAAGTTAAACAAAAAATACTAACGCTTAAATTTTCTAATTTAGCGTGTAACTGTATTTTCTAAAAGAGGTATACACATCTTTTCGATATAAATTTTTTTTTTTTACATATTTTCTATTCAACATATTATTTTTTCTACACATTTTCTTAAATTCCTAATGAAACCCGTGTATTTGTTTGATTATAACCTCTTAAAATGGAAAACACTCATCATTAACACCAATCAATTGTGTAATAAAAACATCAAATCTTTTATTTACATTTAAAGAGTATAAAAGTACATCCCACTCAATGAACTGTAATATTCGCCCAAATTTCTCAATATTTCCATTATTTATTTTACGCTCATAATAACATTTGGAAGAACGTCCAAATCAATTTTTAAATGATACAAAATATATAAATGGTCACTCACATCAGTAGAAGGATACCTGCATCCAAATTATTTTCAAGTCTATGTATACAACTATTATCTATAAGATTAACTGAGTGGTTTGTAATCCTCGTTGGTTTTTAAAATTAAAGGAATAAACGAATATGTTTTCAAATGATCAACAAAATTATCAACATTATTACAAATAGTTGTTTTTAATAAATCTTAATTCTAATCTCCAATTAATATACATTTCTTTCCCTCATTTGTTATTTGATGCAACGGTTGTCCTAAGGCATTTAAAAAATCAATGACAGACTGGGGTGGTGGTCTGTATGGCAAGAATTGAGTTAGAATGTTTATGATACACTTCAATAAATATAACCGAAATAATATTATTAAACATATTATCAAGATCTGGATGTCTTCGAAATTTCGACTTATCAATCACAAAAAACCCACTCTTCCCTCGCGTTTCTCACGTCTACCCTGACCAACAACATTGTAACCTTGCATAAGGACACGTTTATCTTTATTTAACCAAGTCTGCGACAATGCTATTGTAGAAAATGGACTTGTAATTGATGTAGGCCTACACATGAAATAGTTACTTTATCTAATGTATTTCATTGACCATTAAATGAAATAAAATGTTAATTATTTAAATTACTCTCGCTGCCCCGGTATGCTCATTATAATTATCTTTTATTTTCAACTTTGACTAATATTTGTATCGAATTTTGCAACTGCATCCCTTTTATTTTGTAACTTTGTAATGTATCCCCATATTTGTTTGGAGGCAAATTTTCAATGCTCGACCATTTCCTATCGAAGATATCTTTAACTAGGAATATATTCGTTTTATTACCTGGCATGGTTTCTCGGAGAAAAACAAATAAACACGCTCTGTATATGCCGTATTTTGAAGGGAGAGTTTAGTTTAGGTTAAGAGGGCGCTTCGAGAAATAATCAATATGTGAGCGCAATGCTTTGAAGAACACATGATTTTAAAGATGAAACAAACTTTATTTGATCAAAATCATTATGCCCCCCTTTCGCAATTTTCCCGACTATACCCGGCCCTTTTAAGGCTTTTCTACGTCCAGCGGTAGTAGCATTATGCTCCCTTAAGATCTCGGCCATGAAATGCCTTATCGCCGTGAAAATATGCACACATGGCAAGTAAAGTGTAAAGACTACTATGGTAATTTCACTTTGTTATTAAAATTCATCCCTTTTGCATATGATATTTTGCCAATAAGTCATATATTTCTGATAATCAAACATTGGTGTAAACTAAATGCATTCTTCAGAACACTTGGAATTATACTTTGGAAGAACCAGGTTAGTCCTTATGTTTGTTGTTGTTCTTATAATGTCTTGTGTATGTCTTTGTTTTGTTTTAACTTACGTATTTTATATGTTTTACTTTTTTTTCTTTTTTTTTAGCAGATGTTTTTCTGCATTTATTAAAGAAACATCAAAATCAACATATTCAAATAACAATACAAGTATTATAATATGATTGATTAACATAAAATGTGACAATTAATATAAAAAGAAAATACATATATATATAATTCAGAACTTAAATCAGTTGAATGTAATGCAAATAATCAAAATAAATGCAGGGGCAAACTATCATAAGCATGAATGCTTGAGTCGATAGCAGCCAGGAGGGGAGGGGAGTACATGGCGCTGTTATTGAGTTTATAATAAAAAATAGAGTGCCAGGCACAAGTGATTTTTCAGAAAATATCTGAATAAAAAAAAAAAAAAAAAAAAAAAAAAATGGAAGAAAGAAAGAAAAACAAAATGCAAGTGTGTGCATGTGGTGAGTGCATGTGAAATAAGTGTTTGATTAGTTTATTATGAACTAGTTATCTTAAAATTAATCATTATAAATAAACAATTACAATAATTGAGACCCTGATTATGTTTATGAATATTTGGATATTAAATGGTGTCTTATCGATTTCAAATTTCAAATTCAAATTCATTTTATTTCCACAACTTGAATTAAAAACATACAAAGAGAAAGTATACATGGTAAAAAACAATGCATAACAACAATAACAGGTAAAATACATCAAATATAACAAAGGAGGTAATACAAGAAGTAAATTCACAGTGTGGAGGGAGGAACAAAGGCCATTGACCTGTCTCAGGCTCCTCCCCGGAGTTAAGTACAACATAAAACAGTAAATATACATTGAGTAAAATAAATAAACACATTGATCACACACACACACACACACACACACACACACACACACACACACAAACAATCAAACTAACATGTGGAGAGATGCTTTATATACAGTATTATATCGATAAAATGGGTAGGCAAGATTAAGTATATGAATTAATAATATTTACTTTTAGTTGACGAGTGAAAATTGGTAGTGAAGTGCATTGAGTTTGAGACTTTGGGAGGCAATTCCATGTGTTTGGGCCAGAGTATTTTATGGTGCTTCTTGAAAATTCGTATCTATAATTTGGTAATCTAACATCTTCAGATTGTCGAGTGGAATACATAATCATATTTTTATTTTGAACAAAATAAGAATCAAATAATGGTGGTAATGTTTCATTTTTAAAAAGATACATAAAACGAGCAGTCTGAATAATATACAAATCACACAATTTCAACAACTTTAGTTTTTTAAATAATGGTTCAGTATGTGCACGAGGCTTGGAATTTGTAATAATTCTTATTGCATATTTTTGAAGAGTTATAAGTCTACTTAGGTGAGACATTGCACAATTTCCCCAAATTATATTACAATAAGTAAGATGTGGCAAAATCATAGTTTGATATAACTTAACAAGAATATTAAGTGGTAAAATGTCCTTAAGTCTATTTATTGCACCAATTCCTTGTCTTACCTTTGTACATAAGCTACCTATGTGTTCCTTCCATGATAGTTTATCATCTATTACAATACCTAAAAACTTAGTTGATTTAACAAGTGGAATCTTACACGAGTTTATATATATATTCACATCATTTTCTACAATAGTCTTATTTTTAGGTTTAAAAAGCATACAACAAGTTTTATCAACATTTAATTTAAGCTTATTAGCAAGGAACCAATTACTGACTGAGCGAAGCTCATTATTAAAAGTTAAACACAGACTATTAACATCATTGCCAGATAAAAAGATATTAGTATCATCTGCAAAAACAATAGTTTGGAGAATGGTACTAGCAAATTGTAAATCATTCACATACAAAAGAAATAATAAGGGCCCTAATACAGAACCCTGGGGTACACCAATATTTACATCACGGTAACTAGACGATTCATTTCCAATAGACACATATTGCACTCGATTACATAAATAGCTTCGAAACCAATTTAGGGCAACGCCTCTTTTACCATAACATTCCATCTTTTTAATTAAAATACTATGATCAATGCAATCAAATGCCTTTGATAAGTCTAAAAACAATCCAAGTAAAATGTTCTTATTTTCAAAAGCTTCTGATATTGTACTTGTAAATTCCATGAGAGCCATGTAAGAGGAATGCCCTTGTCTAAAACCAAATTGTTTCATATATAAAATATCTTTCTTTATTAAATAATCCATCAATTGTTTATATATCAATTTTTCAAATATTTTAGAAAACACACATAACAAAGAAATTGGTCTATAATTAGTTAAAGTATCCTTGCTACCTCCCTTATGAATAGGAATAATTTTTGCAATTTTTAGACAGTTTGGGAACACACCATCTTCAATAGATAAATTAAACATATTGCACAATGGGTTTACAATAAGAATGATACACCTTTTTATAATACTAATACTAATGCCATCATATCCTGGGCTTTTATCAGCTTTTAAATTTTTTACAATTTCAAAAATATCGCATATCTGTACAGGTTTTAAAAACATAGAGTTTGAATTATCATTTGGAGGTAAAAAATCTGTAAAATGTGATAATGTAGGTGCAATATTATCTACTATTTCAGTGCCAATACTACTAAAAAAGTCATTAAAAGTGTCAGCAATTACATGCTGATCATAAATAAACTGTCCATTCGGCTGCAAAATGCGAAGCTGCATCTTTTCTCTTGTTTTATTCAAAAGCTTATTTATAATTCTCCATGTATCTTTCATATTATTTTGAGCATTTTTAAATTGATTCATATAATAATTTCTCTTTTTTTTACGTACTTCTGAATTTACTATATTTCTATATAAAATATACACGTTCTTACGATAGTCTGTTGGATTTTTAACAAACTTTGAATACAATGCATTTTTTTTATTACACATTTTTTTTAGACTACTATCAAACCATGGCTTTTTATACTTGGTACATTTCTGTTTACGTTCAACAAGTGGGAAACATCTATTATATATGCAAGTTATTATTTTCATAAACACTTTAAATCTATTATTAACATCACCATTTTGTAAACATCTTTCCCAATCAATTTGGCTTAAATCTTCACAAAATCTAGCAGTATTCTTATCATTTATCTCACGTTTATAAATGGTTTCAACATGTATTTCTAATTCAAACTTATAATGACAAAATATAGGAAAGTGATCACTTACATCGCACACTATAATACCAGATTCTATAATTTTTTCAGGTCGATTTACAAAAATGTTATCTATCAAAGATGTAGAATTTTCAGTTACCCTAGTGGGTTTAAGAATCAATGGAGTAAACGAGTATGTCATTAAAAAGTCAACAAATTTATCTACATCAGAACAAAGTGAAGCATTCAATAAATTAACATTAAAATCACCAGTTAAAATACATTCTTTATGTTCAGTTGATACCTGAGTTAGTGGATGTTCAAGACAATGCAAAAATTCTAAAACAGACTGTGAAGGCGGTCTATAAATTATGGCAAGAATAATATTTTTATACTTAGTACGAATTTCAATAAAAAGTGATTCAATACTTTCATTAAAAATATCAAGATCATATCGTCTCACAAATTTTATATCATTTCTTACATAAAAACCAACACCGCCACCTCTTTTTCCCTTTCTGTTATTGCCAACATAAGAATACCCATCTAATACAATCGTTTCATTTTCAGAAAGCCAAGTTTCAGACAGGGCAATAACAGAAAATTTGTTTTTAAAAGATAAAATCACTGTCTCAAAATTATTAAAATTCTTTTTAAGACTCCTGCAATTAAAATGAATGAAAGGCAGTGTCTTACTAGTCTGTGGGATATCATTGTATTCATTTGGCAAGAAATATGCAGTTTCATTCACGAGACCATCATGCAAGTCCCTTATATTATCATTTTCTGACATCGAATTTATAGTTTATACATTTACAACTATCAATGTGTATGGTTTGCCTTCCACAAATAATGCATCTTTTGTACATGCAGACACCACACACAAAACACACACACACAAACGCATCAGCAGCAATAGAAAGTATGAACAAATATAATATGTACATAATTATTGTCACTATATATAGGTTAAGAATAAAATACGAGTAAAATGAAAGAGTAAAAATGTAAGGAGTAATGGATTGTACTCGTTCAATAATTTACAAATAAAAGATTAAAATAAGTGAGACAGTTTTCAGATAGGTTGTTCATTTGCCAGGAGTTTGAATGTTAAATGTTAATGTTTTCTCAATTTGTTCAGGTCTTCTTCATTTGTGATCAGTTTTGTGATGTGTTTACCTCCACTGGCTGCGATGCTGGCAATGATGCGTTCATCGGTTGACCATGCTGAGGTAACACCGGTTGACTTCCGTGCTGCAGCCAGGAGTTTCTGATTCTCGAGAGTGAGGTCTTCTACGATAACAATTCGCGTACCTTTCAACTTTTTCCTATTTAAAATGATTTCTCTCTTCTTCCTGTGGGTCGTGAGCCTAACTATGACAGGGCGCGGGCGCGCTCTGTCAGCTGATGAGGTTCCGGATGAAGGACCCGGTCCTGATGCTGGCTCGTTGGGATTGTGTGGCCTGCCGGTCCTGTGCGAGCGGTCGATGTCACTCGGATCGATCAGCACGCCTAGCTTCTGGGTGATCATGTCAGCGACGATGGCATCGGTGTTCTCCCCCTTCGTTTCAGCGAGCCCAAATATGCGGATGTTTGATCTTCTCGAATACTGCTCAGATCTGTTCATCTCCGCTTCCACTCTCTGAACGGTGTGTTGTTGCTGGATCATTCTCTCCTGCAGGTGTTTGATCTCGTGCTCTTTCTCTTCTAGGTTTCGTTGGATGTCAAACACCTCTCCTTTTAGCTCCTCAACGGTGTTGAGAAATTTCCCCAATTTCTCCTCTAGTTTCTCCTCGAGTTTTCTTTCAACCGCTTGGCCCACGATATTGTTAAGTAGATCGTTGAATTCAGGGTTTCTCAGTAGATCGTGCATAACCTGGGTGGCTATGGCAACAGTCTGTCTTGTGCTCTTTGTGTTGCTGGCAGTTGTGGTGGTTTCCTGAGGTTTAGTAGCCATTGTGCGGGTATTAGCACTGACAATAGTCAGTAGACCGTATGAATAGATCGTGTGCGAGCAAGTTCAATTCAACGTGTCGATCTATGAATGGAGCCCATCGGCCCTGTCGATGAAAAGGTACGGAACACGGTGTTCATTAACGCCGAGTGTACTGGGGAAGGCCTCAGCTGTTTGTGGTGTCTAAACTGGCTGCATGCTGTGTTCGACCTTACAAGCTGTTACACTCTAAAACAATCCATTGATCCTAAACAAGGTTTTTTTACATCTCCTCCATTTTGTACTCTAGTTCCATGAAATTATGATGTAAGTTTCACACTTGCTATCCAGTGGCATGTGTCTGCGATCAAAGTCAAAAACGCAGATTTCCGTGGCACAGCATCAAAAATGGCGCCATTGACAATATAGATTATTATTTATAGGCAATAATAATTTTCGGGTTAGTTAAATGGAAGTCGGATGAGTGTCGTGTAGGATATGAGTGTATACTACTATTGTACACACAAATATTTCGTAATGCTAATGGTATAGTATTTATCCAAAATTTATACATAAAGATATATGAATATCAGCAATTTGTAATGTTTTTAGTTCATAAAATATTTGATCAGTATGGGCTATATAATGTGAATGTGTACAAATACGGAGTGCTTTCTTTTGAAGACGATAAATTAACATAGTTTCATCTTATTACTATTCCCCCATACAATGTTACAATAAGATATACAGTATGTGACAAAATTAGAGAATTATAAAGCATAAATAGTGACTTTTGTGAAAGACAATATTTTAATTTATATAGAATGCCTATGCCTCTCGAGATTAACATACAAATGTTATTAATATGACTATTCCAAGTTAAGTTTGAACCAATCATTACACCTAAAAATGTAGTAACTTCTTTTTCAATTATGGGCATATCATCTATTAAAATATTAAAATGAGGTGCATGTTTACAGTGTATATTTTTTTAAATACATACAATTCGTTTTATTAATATTTAGAGAGAGTTTATTGGATTTGAACCAAGATGATAATTTATTTAATTCTAAATTGAGGGTTGTAATAAGAATATTAAAGTCTGTATGTGAATAAAATACGTTAGTATCATCTGCGAACAAAACGTATGTTAGGAGTGGTGAGGCATTTACAATATCATTCATATATATTAAAAACAGTAAGGGACCTAAAATAGAGCCTTGTGGTACTCCGCACTTCACAGTGGAAATATTCGATTTTTTAGATTTAAAAATAACATATTGTTGTCTATTACGCAAATAATCTTCAAACCAAGAAAGCACAGTTCCTCTAACTCCATATGTTTTTAATTTAAGAATTAATATACAATGGTCCATAGTATCGAATGCCTTCGATAAGTCCATAAAAACACCTATAGTGTGTTCTTTTTTAGCAAGAGAATCAATTATGTTGTCACTTAATTGTAGAATGGCGTAATCAGTAGAATGATTCTTTCTAAATCCATATTGATTAGGAATTAATAAATTATTCATATTTAAGAAAGAATATAATCGTTTATATTCTATTTTTTCTAAAATTGTTGAAATGCTTGGTAATAAAGAAATTGGTCGATAGTTTGCAATATTAGATTGATCATCTTTTTTATATATCGGAATTATTTTCGCAATTTTGAGTGGGTCGGGGAAAATTCCGTGAGAAAGAGATAAATTAAAAATGTGTAATAACGGGGAAGCTATAAAGTGAATTATTTGTTTTAATAAAGATACACTTAATTCATCATAGCCGCTAGATTTACTAAATTTTAAGGAACGTACAATTTCTAAAGTCTCATGAATATTTGTTGGATTAAAAAATAAGGATTGATTAACATTATCGTTCAAGTATATCAAAAATCATCTTTTTTATTAATTATTTTAGAAGCTAAATCTGGTCCGATATTATTAAAGTATTTATTGAATGCATTAGCAACATCAATTGGGTCTTGAATGGGATGCCCATTATCTTTAAATGGCCATGTGTTTTGAACTGGGCCTGTAAATAGGTGGTGTTGTTACATCTGTACAACATGCATGGTACTTTAAATGAGCGCCAAACTTTTAAAACAAAGGCTACATTGATATATTTAGGGTCAAAGTAAAGACTATTTAGGTGACTACAGATTTAAATTCAGAAAAGGGAATTTTAATCTTTCATTGTTATGTACATTTTAATTCCTTACCACCAAGTACCCGATTTTGCAAGGTGGAGGTGGAGGGGAGCATGATGAGGGGAGCATAAATTTGAGAACATAATAGAAAACTATGTAGAAAGCAATGAGCATAAGATGAGGGGAGCATAGCATTTCCCAGAAACAGTTTACCAGAAGTGACAAGTTCATTGCATCATCACTTGACCACATATAATCTGAATAAGCGTATAATAAACTAGTATGAAGTATTAAGGACACTCAAACATACGTAAACATTATACAGTAGAACCAATTTTCTCATCTAACATTTTCTGGCTTTTTGTTATATTTTGACATATATTTATTGACACACCTTAGAGTGTTGTTTTAAATTTACATCATATTAGTAGATTCCTCATCCAATATCATTCTAACATTGTTTTCATGCGTTTGGATAAAGATACTTTGACTTGGAGTACATTTTGTCATGATCTCTTGTATTGTGCATACCTCAATATTGTACAAAAATATGATTGCACAAAATTACATTATCCTATATGAAACATAGCAAATTATATACCAAACGAAAGGTGCAATCACGGTTAATTGAATTATGCATAAAACATTTCACTAGGTGGATAAGATTTGTCTCCAGTGGCGATTTTTAAATGGTACTTTTTTGTCTCATTTTCGTCATATCTTGGTCCATTTTTTTGACACACCCTGTACAGTTGTTTTTAAAACAGCACAAATGGAATCCTGGTACCATATCCTTTCCAAAAATGTATACCTTCATGGGTCTTGGATGTAAATTAATAACAATATTTTGACTTTAATAACAATTTGTCATGATCTCTTGAAAACCCCTCAGTGTAACGCTTAACTGGCCCAGTTCAAAACACATGGCCAAATTCAATATTATTTAGAGTACTTCTTTTCTTCCCTAAAATGTCATTAATTGTTTGCCATAATAATTTATTACTATCTTTACTATTTTCAATTTTACTAGAATAATATAATTTGCGTGATAAACGAATAATTGAAGTTAATTTATTACGGTACTTTTTATATTTATTTTGATGTTCATTTGTAGCTAATCGCAATGATATTTTATATAAGCGAATTCGAGTAGATATTGATTTAATTATACCTTGAGTAATCCATGGTTGTTTATTTCTCTTTTTACTTGATTTAATTCTTGTGAGGGGTATATTTTTATCATAAAGACAAAGAAGTTTGTTTATGAATTTTTCATAAGAACTATTCAAAAATAAATATCGTTCCAATTTTCTTGACTCAAATCTCCCTTTAAGGATTCTACATTACAATGTGTTTCCTTAAGTCGTGTTAAATGTTCTTTATTGGGAGTTTTTAATACGTGTTTATTATTCGGACATATCGTGAATATAGGTAAATGGGCTGATATATCATAGTATATTATTCCATTCTGTTTATTGTCTAATACGTTTGAGAAAATATTATCAATTATAGTATGTGTTACGTTGGTAATCCTAGTTGGTTTATCAATAAGAGATTTAAAAGAAAATGAAGATAATACATTAATAAAGTGTTGACCAAGAACAGTATGAGGTAAGGACAAATCAATATTAAAGTCTGCCATAATATGCATGTCTTTATTTTCTCTAGAAACAAATTCAAGACAGGATTCTAATTTATCTAAAAATGTGTCGGCTACATTGTTAGGTGGTCTATACATTACCCCAACAATGTTATTCTTATATTTATCATCAATAATTTCTAAACATAATGTTTAGATTCCTTCAATTTGAATATGTGTTTTAATGGCTCTATTTGAATTATAACAGGCCTTTTACTCGTTTGCAGTTGTCTATACCTTTCGAGCATGGTTATGTTATAAATATTTGTTTGTAATGCTATTGTGCAGGTTTTGGTTACTAAAGCTCAGCTTTACCAAAACTGTACTACCCCTTTAAAAACACCTTAAAGGGTACCACCATACAGAGATTTGGCTCTCTAACATTGAAGATATATCCCAAATGAACATATTCAAACAGGTCTGTGCTCCTGTAATTATTTCTACTTCGCCAGGGAATCATTTTTTATATCACCGGTCAATCATTCTTTTCAGATCATTTAAGATCCTCTTATCGATAGCATGCACATAAGTGCGAGCGCGCGGTCGTATTGCATGTCCAAAACGATGATAACTATCGCTCGGCTCTGCGACGTTCTAACACAAAAGGTCAATCTCTAATTACATATTGGTTTCAATGATTTTGTATACTAAAATTGTGAATGTGATGTTTTGCAAAAATTGCAATCGGAATATTACTGCTGTTTCTTCGATCAAATAAAGTACGTTTCATCTTTAACATCATGTGCTAGTTTTACAAACAGTAAAATACACCCTAGTACCCCGTTCGCAGCATGTGATAATACGATTTTATGAGTGCTTACTGTCGAGGCAATTTGGTCCTTTGAAGTTGTTCGGGCAGATACAGAGTCCAGACTGGTCATCACACACTCCTCCATTGTAGCACTTATCACACACCCCGACACAGTCAGGGGGACCCCGCATGTTTGCTGCACATTCTGAAATTCGATAATTAAAACAAATAAGGAAGGCAAAATCAAACAAGCTCACTAGTCGTCGTAAATATAAGTTATAAGGTATCTTTAGTCGCACATAGAAACACGAGCATTAAAGGCAAATTACTTATTTGTGTTTGCAAGGTCGAGGCGCCGAATATCTTGAAAGAGTATTATTGTCCTAGGGTTAGTATCATTATCTTGTCAGGAATCTGCGCTCCCAGACTAAATCTATCTTAGTATGTGCCACAGTTAAAGGGAAATGAAAGGCTGGTGTTTTCGCTCGCTGTAACTAATAAGTGCAGAATTCGTGTCACATCTAGTCGTGTATTTCTTCTTGTGTATCGTTAATAATATGAAATTTGTTTTTTTTCTAATCCACTATCGAGTAATTTGAAGGACCACTGGATGCTGCAATATTTTGCAACGGTACCGCCTGAAATGTAACCTGAGAGCACCTGAGCGTGCACAAACAAACGCGGGTTACGTAACCGCTGTCGTTTAATATGTTGCTATGTTAGTGCAAGGTCAGATGACATTTCATATGATACAATTGGCAAACATGGCAGCAAAACAGTTTATACAGCCTCGGTTGAATACAAAACGCGTGAAACCCATTAAATGCAATTCATGCAATGGTAACAACAAAATAAGCATCACATTTTAGCCAATTCAATATTTACGTAATACATTCTAAACTTTTTCAGCTTGATCATTTTCCTTTAATATAATACCAAACATGTATATTTTCAAAATTTCCTTCATATCTTAACTCTAAAACGCCGGGCTATTTGAGGTCCTTCTACGGCTGGGGGCGGGCATTATGGCCAAATAAAATCTCTACCGTGAAACGGCCGATCGCCGCGAAAATTTGCACGCATGTCGAGTAAAATGTTTTGAAAAATAATTATGGTCATTTTGATTCTGTTTTAATTCACTAATTTACATTTTATGACAATTTGTGCAGATAAGGTCGTTAAATTCACAATTTTGCCCATTTAAATATAATGATTCAACTATTTCGAACCCTAAAACAAACACCTAAATGAAAACAAGACCAAATAACCAATGTGTTATCTCTTTTTAGGAAAATGTTATTGCCATATGCTTTGTACACAAATCACGAAAACGAAAATGAGCAATGTTCGGACTGACATTCAAATACAAAAGGTCATGTGAATTCGTAACGGTAGGTTCGATTCTCGAAGATGTTGTTGGAAAGACTCGTAAGATAAACGTCACAAAGTGGCGGGGCATCATGTTTACGCATTCTTGAAAAAATGCTTGAGCAATCTGAAAAATCGCGGAGGGGGGCAAAACATTACCATTCTTTTAAGACATAATGTACACATACATAGGCGCCGGAAGTGTGGGGGGGGGGGGGGCAGCCGCCCCCCAATCCAAAAAATGGGGAGAAAAACGTGTTTTTGCCCCCCCCCCAAAAAAAAAAAAAAAAAAAAAAAAAAAAAAAAAAAAAAAAACAAAATAATAATAAAAAAAAGAAAAAAAGAAGAAGAGTGGGAAAGAAAAATGAAACGTATGAGCTAAGACTTGTTAAAGGGATAGTTGAGTTTTGTATAGAGGGCGCTACACAACATATTTTTGTGTGAGATAATGAAAAAAAGAGTGTCATATTCGAAAAGAGCATACAATTTTAATTACAGAATAAACTTTATTTGATCAAAATCGGTTCATAAATGGCTGAAATATCTATAAACATTACTTAGTCATTAGTAATTTTGTAACTTAGTATGTGCCACAGTTAAAGGGAAATGAAAGGCTGGTGTTTTCGCTCGCTGTAACTAATAAGTGCAGAATTCGTGTCACATCTAGTCGTGTATTTCTTCTTGTGTATCGTTAATAATATGAAATTTGTTTTTTTTCTAATCCACTATCGAGTAATTTGAAGGACCACTGGATGCTGCAATATTTTGCAACGGTACCGCCTGAAATGTAACCTGAGAGCACCTGAGCGTGCACAAACAAACGCGGGTTACGTAACCGCTGTCGTTTAATATGTTGCTATGTTAGTGCAAGGTCAGATGACATTTCATATGATACAATTGGCAAACATGGCAGCAAAACAGTTTATACAGCCTCGGTTGAATACAAAACGCGTGAAACCCATTAAATGCAATTCATGCAATGGTAACAACAAAATAAGCATCACATTTTAGCCAATTCAATATTTACGTAATACATTCTAAACTTTTTCAGCTTGATCATTTTCCTTTAATATAATACCAAACATGTATATTTTCAAAATTTCCTTCATATCTTAACTCTAAAACGCCGGGCTATTTGAGGTCCTTCTACGGCTGGGGGCGGGCATTATGGCCAAATAAAATCTCTACCGTGAAACGGCCGATCGCCGCGAAAATTTGCACGCATGTCGAGTAAAATGTTTTGAAAAATAATTATGGTCATTTTGATTCTGTTTTAATTCACTAATTTACATTTTATGACAATTTGTGCAGATAAGGTCGTTAAATTCACAATTTTGCCCATTTAAATATAATGATTCAACTATTTCGAACCCTAAAACAAACACCTAAATGAAAACAAGACCAAATAACCAATGTGTTATCTCTTTTTAGGAAAATGTTATTGCCATATGCTTTGTACACAAATCACGAAAACGAAAATGAGCAATGTTCGGACTGACATTCAAATACAAAAGGTCATGTGAATTCGTAACGGTAGGTTCGATTCTCGAAGATGTTGTTGGAAAGACTCGTAAGATAAACGTCACAAAGTGGCGGGGCATCATGTTTACGCATTCTTGAAAAAATGCTTGAGCAATCTGAAAAATCGCGGAGGGGGGCAAAACATTACCATTCTTTTAAGACATAATGTACACATACATAGGCGCCGGAAGTGTGGGGGGGGGGGGGGGGCAGCCGCCCCCCAATCCAAAAAATGGGGAGAAAAACGTGTTTTTGCCCCCCCCCCCAAAAAAAAAAAAAAAAAAAAAAAAAAAAAAAAAAAAAAAAAAAAATAATAATAAAAAAAAGAAAAAAAGAAGAAGAGTGGGAAAGAAAAATGAAACGTATGAGCTAAGACTTGTTAAAGGGATAGTTGAGTTTTGTATAGAGGGCGCTACACAACATATTTTTGTGTGAGATAATGAAAAAAAGAGTGTCATATTCGAAAAGAGCATACAATTTTAATTACAGAATAAACTTTATTTGATCAAAATCGGTTCATAAATGGCTGAAATATCTATAAACATTACTTAGTCATTAGTAATTTGATATTCTTTTCGAGCATGGTTGAGTCATAACTATCAGTTTGTAATGTAATGGTGCAGGTTTTGGTAACTAAAATTCAGTTTGACCAAAACTGTACTATACGAGTTTTTGTAGTCCCAGAAACCACAGGAGAACAGACCGACCAGTGTGACCAGACCCTCAGGGCAGAGGAGCCTCATTACACCAGCAGAGACTACCAGCGACACCGACTTCGACTCCGGGTGGACCGGGGAACTCAGCCGCATCGACACCGACATCGTGGGCCGCTGTGGCGGATAGTGCGACGCGGAGGTCGGAACGGGTTCACCACCGACCGATCATCGTCAAATTTGCGACCTACCGCGCGAAGCAGACACTGATGGCGGTTAGACGGCGGCTCAAAAACTCCGGGATAACCATAGCGGAGGACCTGACCTCCCATAACTACGAAATACTCAAGGAGGCAAGATCGTCACCAAGAGTATCAGCAGCTTGGTCGTCAGATGGCCGCATCCTGGTAGCACTTCTTGCAACAAACGGCAAATCGGTCAGGAAAGTTATCAGTACCATAGAAGAGGCAAGAAAATTAAGGTAGCTACATTACACATGAATAGAACGTGAAGAAAATCTCACATAGACTGATAGACAGCTAGAGAGAGAGAGAGAGAAATCAAGATGACAGAACTAAAATATTTCCCTGGGAGGTTCCCGACCCTCTCAATAGACATTTTTACTTTGAACTTGTATCTATTGAACTCACTATTCCCTAAAAGGGGATTTGATTTAGTTTTAATTAGTTTCATGTGCTAAAGACATTTAAATTCACTGAATAATTTGTGATAATTGCATTGATTTAATTTTGTGTTATGTATTATACTTCTGTAAATGGGGAAGAATTTCCCGTGTGGGATATGTAGTAAACCAGTTAGGGCAAACCAAAAGGGTCTGAAATGTACAAATTGTAAAAAATGGGTTCATATCTCTTGTTCTGACGTTACAGATACAAAATATAATAATCCAAAGGAGCAGTTTATAAGTTGGGAATGTCGTAAATGTTGTATGAAACATATGCCATTTTATGGTGGAAGGTCTAGATTTATAAATGAAAATGTACATGGAAAATCTAAGAAAGAGATTAAAAATGCAACAACTGAAGGAAGTCCACAGTTTAGTAGAAATGATTTAAATTGCGTCCACTTGAATGTAGTAAGTTTATTGAAACATTACGACGAAATTAATGCTCTTTTATGTAATAACAATATTCATATTTGTGCTCTTAATGAAACTAGGCTTGATGATAATATTATGAATTCTGAATTGCTATTGACCATTATTGTTTAAGAAAAGATCGTAATAGACAAGGTAGTGGTGTTGACATCTACATTCATGAAAGTTTGAAATTTGAGCATATATATATAATGATTCTATTATAAATTTAGAAGCAGTAATTTTGAAGGTCAAATTGGAGAAGGTTAAGCCTCCAGTTTTTGTTACTTGGTATAGACCTCCCAATTCATCTCGTGAAGTATTGACTATGTATGAGAATATGCTATCCTCAATTGAAGTAAATGATACCACTGTTGTTTTGATGGGAGATGTAAATTATAATATCCTACAGAGCCCTTTAAGTACGGAATGTAAAATATACTGTCAGTTAAACGACATATTTGATTTGCATCATGTTAATACGACTAAATACACCCGTGTGACGAATCAATCACGCTCTCTTCTTGATCATATATTATGTAAAGATTTAGACAATGTACGCACTTGGGATGTAATAGATAAAGGCTTCAGTGATCATTCTTTTAGTTCTGTATCCTTGAAAGTGGGGCATATAGACGATACACTTAATCACGTTAAATTTATTTCTTTTAGAAAATCTAAAGGAATTGATGTAAATGCATTTAGGGCAGACATGAGATCTCAGAAATGGTCGGAAGTGGAAGAGTGTCGTGATATAAATGAAGCACTCATTAAATGGGAGAGGCTAGTATTAGAAGTAGTTAATAAATATATGCCAATAAAAACTAAAAGAATACGAAAAAACACTCTCCATGGATTAATGAGACTATATTTAATTTAATGAAAGAACGCGATAAAGTTAAAAAGAGAGCTAAAAATACTAATTTTTATGAAGATTGGAAAGATTATAAAAAGTTGCGTAATAAGGTAACGTACACAATTAAGAAGGCAAAAAAGCAATATTATACTGATAAAATACGAGATTATGAAGGTAGATCACAATCTTGGGAAGTTCTTAAGTCTTTGTTACCGCAATAATCAAATATAAGTACTAGTAATAAGGATAGTGAACAATTAGTTAATGAATTTAATAATCATTTTGCCAACGTCGCTGAGAAGTGCAATGTTGTGCACAATGATATTGATGTGAATTATGAGGTAAATAGCAGAAATGTTTTAGAGTTGTCTTGTGTTTCTCATGTTGATGTCTTAAAAGAAATTTTATCATTGAAAAATAAGAAGTCTTTTGGTATTGATGGAATAAGCTCCTTTATTTTGAAATTATGTGGAATTGATATTGTTAAAAGTATAACATGTCTTATAAATAAATCTATTAGTCAAGGTATTGTCCCAATAAGATGGAAGATTGCAAAGATAATTCCGATTTTTAAAAAAGGCGACAAAACCGATCCAGATAACTATAGACCAATATCCTTATTACCTGCGGTTTCAAAGCTATTAGAAAGGGTAATTCAACGTCAACTTGTACGCTTCTTAACTGACAATAATACTTTGACAAAACACCAATCTGGTTTTAGATCGAAGCATTCAACAAGCACAACCTTAATACAAGTTACGGATGAATGGCTTATGTCTCTTGATAATGGTTTGTACACAGGGGTAGTTGCAGTTGATCTACAAAAGGCTTTTGACCTAGTCAACCATGATATTCTTTTAGCCAAACTTACCGCCTGTACAGGATTGAATGGAAAATCTTATGAATGGTTCTACAGTTATTTGAATGATAGGCGTATAACAACTTCAATTAATAATACAATGTCAACTGTCTTACCTGTGACGCATGGAGTACCTCAAGGTTCTATACTGGGACCAATTCTCTTTTTAATTTTCATTAATGACATGCCCGATTGCTTTAATAGTTGTTCAGTTCATCTATACGCAGATGATACAGTGTTATATTACTCAAATAAAAACCCGCAAACTATTGAAAATGTATTGAATACTGAACTACAGAATTTACAGGTTTGGATGGATCGTAATAAACTAAAGATATATTGTACAAAAACAGTGTGTATGTTAATAGGTACTAAATGTATGCTACAAAAACAAAGTACATTGAATTTGCAAATATATGACAATACAATTGAACAAGTCCAACATTTTAAATACCTAGGAATATTTATTGATTCAGAATTGAAATGGACTGTACACATTGATTATTTATGCAAAAAGATTAGTAAGATGGTCAGTTTCCTAGGAAGATTAAGTAAATATATAAATGAGTTATGCTTGATATTGTTGTATAATGCTGTGATTATTCCACATTTTGATTATGGAGATGTTGTCTGGTCCTCTGCGACAATTGGATATACTACATAAAATACAAAATAGTGCAGGTAGAATAATATTAAAGATAAATGTATTAGAACATAGATCTGTTCATGAAATACATGATATTCTTAATTGGAAGACATTGCAGATTCGTCAAACAAGACACATTCATTCGTTAATTTATAAAATTTTGCATAATATGGCACCGGTGTACTTACAAGAAAAATTCACTTTTAAAATAACAGGATATGGACAAAAGGATAAATTGTCTCTGCCAAAACCGAACACAGAAAATTGTAGACGTACTTTTTATTTTCGAGGTTGTACATTGTACAATGATTTACCTGTGGATACTCGTAATTTGAATACATTAAATTAATTCAATACAGAAATTAAAAGGATTACATAAATAAATGATTTTTAGTATATAAAGAGCTTGGTAACCCCATTATCATTCATTATATGTATTATGTTTAATTATACATTATATTATATCATATTATAGATTTACTATGACCCGCTTGTTGTAAGGTTGGGTGGTTGGGATTGGGTGTTTGGGATGGGGGTCTTAGAGTGAGGATGTGGTGTGGGGTGGGGGGGGGGGGGTGGGGTGGGGGTGTTAGAGGGTAGGGGTAGAGTACTGTAATTGATAAGAAAATGCGTGACTTTTTAAATATGTATGTTATATGCACAATATATTTTTTTAAATAGGACCCCGTGGAAGAACAGATCCATCATAATGATGGATCTGAAACGGGCCATCCTACCAATATTATTATTTATATATACCAACATACAAATATAATATTTTAATTAAGAATTGTAATTACTTTTGTGTACAAATTGTGTATATTATGTTCTATGTTATGTTCTGACTTTTGATGTATTTTTAAATATTGATTTGGAAATAAAACAAACAAACAAAAAACAAACTCTCTTTACCAGAACTCAACTATCCCTTTAATTCTAACGTTCAAAAACTAATTTATACATCAATTTAAAGTTTTCGCTGCGCGCTTCGCGCGCACACAGAATGATTATCTCAGTTTGTTGTGTAACTTGCGTATGGTCTGGGGTGAGTACTTTTTCTGTACCGGGTTACGTAGTTCCCGTGTAGGCTGGCATTGCTCTGGCTGCTTGTGTGACGTGCACCAAATTGTACCATTTCAAGTATATAAATGCAAAATGCCCCAAAATGCAAAATGCTCCCTCGGGACTCATTATTGGCTGTAGGCTATAGTTGTTGGATCATACATAATGTGGCATATGGTTTATGTTGGAACTGTGTAATGAAAAACTGAGTGTCAATTTCGAAAAGAGCATACAATTCTAATTACAGAATAAACTCTATTTGATCAAAATCGGTTCAGAAATAGCTGAAATATCCATAATCATAACCATTTGTAATAATTGTCGGGCCCCACAATTATTCGATAATTTTGAACCAGCCGTAAAATTTTGTTTTTAAATGCTTCCTCTTTTCAAAAATGTACAAAAGAGGTTTTTAAATAGCTGTTGATTATCTCTCTATGTAATCACTATTTCAACAAAACATCAGATGCACATTATTTGATTTAAAATGGTTGAAACCGATGAGGGTTGAAAGAGTGCCCTCTTGAGTTTTAACGACTCTTTTTTAAAAATGATAACAGGCTATTTATTTAGTCATTAGTAATTTGATATTCCTTTCGAGCATGGTTGAGTCATAACTATCAGTTTGTAATGTAATGGGGCAGGTTTTGATTACTAAAATTTAGTTTGACCAAAACTTTTACCAGAACTCAACTATCCCTTTAATTATAACGTTCAAAAACTAATTTATACATCCATTTTAAGTTTTCGCTGCGCGCTTCGCGCGCGAACAGAATGATTATCTCAGTTTGTTGTGTAACTTGCGTATGGTCTGGGGTGAGTACTTTTTCTGCACCGGGTCACGTAGTTCCCGTGTAGGCTGGCATTGCTCTGGCTGCTTGTGTGACGTGCACCAAATTGCACCATTTCAAGTATATAAATGCAAAATTTTCCCCGTGGGAGGGGAATACCCCCTCCCAAACCCTCCCCCTCTGGTTCTGCCCCAGTCCTCGGTCGCTTCGCTCCCCCGGGACTCATTCTTGGCTGTAGGCTATAGTTGTTGGATCATACATAATGTGGCATATGGTTTATGTTGGAACTGTGTATGACACTAAATACAATATCTGTGACTGTGTGTGTGTTGGGGTGCATATTCATCAGTTTGTCAATTATTTGTTTTCTTCGTGAAAAATATATTTAAATTTCTGGTCGATCAAATCATAACACGCTTTCCCAGATACAGTTAAGGGGGCCAGTCTGGTAAAATACAGTGAAATGCAAGTTGATAAAGAATTCTGAATAAATCATTACTTGATTAAGTAAACTCCTATAAACCATATATTTCTGGAAAGCTGAGACAATGGAGAATCTAAATATTTTTGAGAAATTTAATTATCTCATTAATTATGCAAATTATATGCAAATTTCTCAAGGACATGAATATTCAACAAATATTGTAGTGCTTGTTCTTTCTACTACTTCTGGAATTGTGATTACAATATCAAGGCACTTTCATGTGAATCTGATAGTACATGGTATGCACAACAATCCTATGACACCGTTTGTATAATTTCCATCATTTACATAAAATTTGCATATTTCAAAGAAAAAACAGAAATTTGAATGATTTTTGTTAATAATTTTGCTTGTGAGGTATGTATGTGCAAAAGCCATCATAGGATTGTTTGTTGTATGAAAACAAATGTTACTGCCAATTTTGAAGTAATTCTGATGAATATTTTTCAAGTTATAGCATTTTTTGTCTAAAAAACCTTAATTTTGGTAAAACGGAAGTTAATGTAAAACCTATATTTTAACACAGATAGAATTCATCACATTCGACTACATTATATATAATGTAATTCTGATTTTGGAAGGAGCACTTTTCGGTGTATTTTAGGGTCGACGCCAATTAATTAAACCTTAATTAAGCACAGAAGTATGTATCTGTACCCCATACAGTAGGTATATTCTGAAAGCTTACACTTCACAGATTATTTTGATTTGAAAATAAAAACAATTGATACATTTTTTTTTTTTACCAGACTGGCCCCCTTAATCTTAAAGTGATCCAGGTAAAGTGTCTAACTCCACGAAAAATACTTGGAGCTTCCTCGTTTCTCTTCTGTCGTGTTGTTTAGCTTATGGTAAGAGAAGAATAACATAGGGTTCGATTTTTTCAAATGTCCCTTTAGTATGAAGATAATTATCATTGAAAATCATTATTTCAAAAGCGTTAGCTAACACCTTTGATAAAAAGTACAATTGTCGTAGCTGAACACGTCCGCTCGCGTGGGAAATACTCCCGACCCACTGAACTTTGAGCCGAGTGCGCGCAAATACCATGAATTCCTTACCGTCTGTATACACGGGTGCGGATATCGTCAAGATCAAACGGATGATTATTACTGCGACAAATCCACGCCAGGCCATCAGTATTTGGTGATAAAATATGAACTCAATATTCGTTTTTTTCACTAGGTAAACAGTGTTCGTTTTCTTTCAAACTTTCACAAATCTTTCAAATGTATTTTACAAAGATATTGATATAGGATTGAAGTCTCAAATGTCATTTTGTGCAATATCTGACACTTTACCTGGATCACTTTAAGCCTAGGTATGCACCAGATTGCACAATTTTAAGTCCACAAATGCAAAAGCTTCCTACCGTGGGAGGGGGGACTCCCCCCTCACACATCCTCCCCCCTGCTCGGTCACTTCGCAAAAATGTTCCTGTTTTCCAACACTATTTTCGTTTTCTTTTGTCTATAATTCCAAACAAAACAGCACCAGATTGCACCATTTCAAGTCCAAAAATGCAAAAGCTCCCTACCACACCCCCACTCCCACACCCTCCCCTCGCTCGGTCACTTCGCTCCCTCACAATGTCTCACCCTCACCTCCGGCTCAAAGTTGGCAACCCTGTGAGTGTGGTTGGGCATGAGCCCCTACACAAACAAAAATCGTGAGCCCCCTTAGGTATTTGCCCCCCCAATCCAAAACTGCTTGCGGCGCGCCTGTAAACAAATAATGTAGTATAACTACTCACATACCCCAAATCATTGCAAGCTGTTAATTAAAACGTTTCCATTATAACGTGACATTTAAATAAAAACAGTGAAACAAAAGCTTAGTGAAAACATAAATAGTTACACGGTACACAAAACACATTCGCACATTTCTCCATTATAACACGTATTATTAAGCCTCTTCACAAACAGGGGTTTGCTGGATGAAAGACTTTCTTTTTATCAAATATCCGTCCAAAATAAGTAAATACAAATTACTTAAGAAAAATATGAGATGTGTACACAATAACAACATTCTTACACGGCTATTCTATTTTCTCACTTACCAACTAATATCGTAACGGTCGAATGTAAATTATAATCATTATAGATATCAGTGACAGCTAGGATTATGTTAGCTATAATTACAAGATGAAACGTAAATTACAGTCAAAGGATAACAGAGAAAAGCATGAATATATCCTCTTGATTCAATTTTACTAGTATTTATTGGAAAGTAGTCATACGTAGTTCCAGACCTAGATCAGGTTTCATCATGTACGTTTAATTTGCCCATGCATTTATTGTATTTTCGTGATTAAACCCGAGCCATCATATTTTCTAAATCAAGAGAAGCTAATCGTTGATCGTACCTCTGACGATGAGTCTATACAAGGAGCCTCGTGCAGAAGACCTTTCATTGCTGTAGTGGATCTCATATATTCCCTCATCTGAAGCCTCGACCGGGTCAGAAACTTGATAAGATAATAGTCCAAGATTCACATTGGGCACCTCCATCCCTTCTCCAGACAATGGCATTACTTTGGGAATCGGGTTGTGCTACTTGTGTCATGTCGATGGATACACCAATATCACCAACATTCACTGTTCCGGTAAAGACTCCATCACTTGGAACGAACTTAGCTGTAGTTTGGAAATAATTAAGCAACATATATGGTAACATAATTTGTTTATATACATTTATGATACCACATATTATTATAATTATATACTAAAATAGTATTAAATTTAAAATCTTTCACTATGCTTAGAAATATTTATATTTATATATACAAAAGTACTGTCATTTTTTTTTTAAATACCCTGATGTATTTCCTTGTATATTACAAATGCAAGAAACAGTAATTAAAAATACTACATGTATACTAGTTGAAATCTGTATCAACATTTTACACAGTAGGAATTATATGAATTGGTATAGCATGCTTTCCACACTGTTTCCTAGAAGTGATATTTTCTGACATAAACTATTGCAGGTAAATCTAAATATGCATGTATGCTTATACATTACAAACATGTTAAAATGCTTTCAAGTCTCTTACGAATTTGCAACGTAACATTTTAGAGGGAATAAGTATTTTGGCCTTTCATTTTGAATAAGAAGTATTGCACGGATTTCTATTTTGTCAATATTTTCTTCATTATTGAGATTGACAAATTTAAATCACAATCTGAGATAGTATAACTGTGTAGTATATGCGATTAACGTGCAAATGACACTTTGTATTTCTTGGTCCTATGACTTTTTAACTTTGTTAACTTCAACCGAAATCACTTGGAACTTCCACACCTCTCTTGTACATTGTTGTTTGGTTTATGGTAACAACAGAATGAAATAAGATTTGATATTTTAAATGTCCTTAAATTGTGGACATATTTTAGATTGAATTGAGAAGTGTTCCAGAACGCTTTCCGATCGTAGTCAAGGGTATTGGAATTCCGATACTTCACGCTAACAATCGGGGATAAATTCCGACATAAGTATTCACATTCTTTCACCAGGGCCCCGTTGCAGAAAGACAGTGGCGTCGATCCGTTTTTGCGATTGGGGGGGCGAAATTTGAAAATTTTTCCAGAGTGACCACTGAGAGAGCTAAAAGCCCCACATTGGCATGCCCGGAAGTTTTATTATGCGCTCATTGAAACTGTCTTGATGGCTCGAAGACCTGACTTTGGGGGGCACCCACATTTAGGGACAATAATGGGGGTCCAGGGGGCGGAGCCCCCGGAAGCTTTTAGATTTCAGACATTTGCAACTCCTATCATGTGTGTTAAAATTGTATAAAATAGTGAACCTACTCGTAACGTATTTTTAAAGGGCATAGCGAGGAAAAGATTGAGCCTTGCATGAGATGGATCCACGTGATCCTGTATGCTATAGAGCCATCGATATAGTCTAGGGCATTGGGTTCCCATGAAACTAAGCAAGGGCGTCAACAACTTCTCAAAAGTGGAGGGGAGACATTGCGAGGAAGCAAAGCGACCGAGCGGAGGAGGGTGTGGGAGGGGGTGTCCCCCTCCCACAGTATATAGGGAGCTTTTGTATTTTGGGGCGTGAAATTGTGCGATTTGGTGCACACCTGAGACAGAAATTTCACGTAATATGAAGTATATAAGTATGGAACCAAACATACATAATGACAAAGGGAGGGGGACAATCTCCTCCACTTTTCAAAAAAGAGATTTACAGTCCTTTTCAAACTAAAAAAAAGCTATTTTGAAGATTAACTATTGATAAATGTGTCTTTTCCCTCTTTGGCATTATATCACTCGATTTTTTTCTTCCTCTTTTTTGGAATTATTGGGGGGGGGGGGGGGGGCGAAGTGATATGTTCGCCCCCCAATATTTTCATTGGGGGGGGGGGGCGACCGCCCCCCTGCCCCCCAGGCAGAAAGACATACAATCGATTGTAAGCACTGACCTCTACTAAGGTCAGTGAGGGTCAGTGATTGTAAGTTACGATTGATCGTAAGTCAGAAAATGTACGCGTTTCAACCAATCAGATTTGCGCATCTAGAACACGTGATCTGACTTACGATTATTGCAACTTACAATCGATTGTATCTCTTTATGCAACGGGCCCCAGGTGTTATTAAAATAACAAATATCATCCACGAAGAACTTTCATGGATATTGGTATATAATTAAAAAAATTTTCTTTAACACTCAACTAATTTTGGGAAAAAATACAAAGTTAATATATCGCGTTCGACATTGATTAAACTATACCACCTATCAAACGGTAGTCTTAGCAGATCAAAACAATATATTGTATCCACCCTACATGGGATTGGACAAGTGGCATCAAAGTAACCAAGCTACTATATAGTGTATGAGCAATTAATATTTCCAGAAGGATTTATTATTCAGAAAGTATTTCTTGAGGCGGCCTGTAAACCAGAACTTAACTACTACTTTAAGAAAAATGTATGATGTGGCTTTCTTCACCGGAAGGTTACACGTAGAGCATATTTTCAAAAGGCTCTTCCATGTTACTCGAGTTAACGATATCAGTGCATAATATAAGGTACATACATTTCTCGAAATCCACATTTTTGGACCAATTACATAATCAAAATTAAAATGTGCAACCTTCCATTTTCATATTCCCATTGGCATGTGTACACAGTTGGACACAGAAACCTGCTTTTCTCCAAAGTGGAAAAGTGAATTTAGCGCCTTTTGGAATGTAGCTGTTCATGTGTAGTTAGTTGTTTAACGTTGGCGGTGTATTATTCACATATTGACCCGTCTACTAATATTACCATCGCTTCGCGTGAAAAAAGTTGAAACCCTCGTCACATCACGGCCCGCTTTGGTCCCTTGACAGTAGAACGGCCCAAATCCGTCTGTGTTCCAACTGTTGTCAGAAAAGGTTACGACTCTGACGTACGAAGATATAACAAACATGTGCGGTAGATCAGCTGGTGGTGCTGGTGCAGTGTTAGATGGGATGTTAGCTGTGCGGCCAAACTCCAGTGTGGCATTACGATCCGGTTCACTTCTGTAGCACTGATAAAAAGCAGTTTCTGTGTTGATGGTAGTTTGATGACCTGTCAGTATTGTAAGATGGACAACCTCACCTGCAATAACACAAATGTCACAGACAGGAATGTGGGTGAAAAACACAAGTGCAGCACAGAGGTGTATAACGGCAGGGAGGATGATAGACATGCGCGCCATTCATACTTGAAAAGGATTTTTTTAAATAGGGGAGGAAAGAAGAAATAAGACCATTATAATGCTTTCGTCTTGATCAAAAATTGAGTGGCATATCAGATGTATACGTGATAAGGTACACAGTGGAGTAATGAGCCAAAACTTTTAGGGGGCTAAACCAAACTTTGCGAGGGAGCGAAGCGACCAAGCCCGAAGGAGCAAAGCGACTGAGCGGGGGAGGGTGTGGTAGGGGGTGTCCCCCCTCCCAGTCCCCCCTCCCATAGTAGGGAGCTTTTGCATTTTTGGAAAATTCTGACTTGACGACATGTACTATAATGTGGGTAAGTGCGTCATGATTCTACCGACCGGAAAAATAGGCTATATTAATTTGTTTCATGAAGAAAAACAAATATGCACCCCCAAATATAATACTCGCAAAGCGATGTCAGTTCAAACAATGCACCAAATGCAATATTATGTATGATACAACTGCGTGAATAAAGTATTCCAGACGTAGACAATGCGGCGGATTCCCCAGTGAGCAAAGCGTCAGAGACGGGGAGGGTGATGGTAGGTGTGTGTTTGCCCCTACAACGCTTTTGCAATGTTTTACTTGAAATTATGCAATCTGGTGCATATTTAGGAAGGAAATTTGACTTGACATGAAGTAAAATCTGAGTTATCTTGGCCAAAGAAATACCTCTTTTTCAATCACTGGTATCGAATTAGATATAAGCCCCCCCCCCCCCCCCCCCCCCCACCAGTACGCCAGTGAAGGTACATAATCATGCATTGTATTATGCATGGATATAGTGTGGTTAAGTAATTAAAAAATACCGACATTCCGTCGGCTAATAAGTCAAACATCCTCAAAATTGCGTTCATATTGGTATTATCTTGAAAGGGTCTTTAGATATTACATTGTCAAACTCCACACAACTTAATACTTACAACTGTAAAGCAGTTCTCACATAGGATGTTGTATTCGAAATACCAATAAAAACCATATTGTATAGATCAAATCCACTTGTCTAAAATTACCTACATGTATATAATTAGCTACTTCAGATTATATCAGTTCATTTTCCAAAATACAAAATCAAATACACGTCGAACTAATATACAAATACTAATATTATCCAAGTGTGTATAGTACAACAGATACTAGAGACATAAAATGCTCTACAAAATAGATAATGGGAGGAAGTTGCAATTTAAAGACGCCAGGTTTGTGAAGCCATGGACTTCTCCCAAAAACGTCGATTCAACGGAAAATATATGGACACCTCCTTGCCTGTGATTCCCCGCTAAAGTCTAAACTAAGTATAGTGACAAGCTAACGGACGCAAGAAAAGTGGCCACTGTAGACAGTTGATCTCCATAGACAGGTTCTATAACATTGTTTTCCTCTGCAGGGGAACACATTTGGTGGCCACTATAGGCAGGTTAGCTGCTATAGACAGGTGGCCACTAAAACAGGTTTGACTGTCCTCTTCACTATATTTGGAAAGACGATTCCTTAAGCCTGCGTCACAAATCAAACGGACACCGCCCGAATTTATAGATCGCCAGAGAGTCGCCGAATTTCATTCCGCCAGGAAGTCGAGCGTATTTTTCGCTCCCTGTCACATATTGGACGGGGCTCGGGCGAACCCTTATGGACATCAGTGATCAGAAATCCGGCGCCCATCCATAAACAAAAGGAGTCGGGCGAAAATCGCTGAATTTGGGAGCAGGTTTCGGTGCCCTGCGAACGTCGGCCGACCCCTAAAAAACGCGGCGGAGCCCGCAGTGATCGAGCATACACCGGCCGTATTCCTGGCGAAAAGCTCGCAGAGAAGTCGGGCGGGCTCCGTTTTTGATTTGTGACGGCCCCTTTAAGGGGCCGTCACAAATCACAAACGGGAAAAAGGGAATTTTCGCCAGGACTACGGCCGGTGTCTGCGCGAGTACTGCGGGCTCCGCCGCGATTTTCAGGGTTCGGCCGACGTTGGCAGCGCACCGAAACCTGCTCCCAAATCAGCGATTTTCAAACGCCGAATTTTGAGGTCGCAGAGCTCGTAAACAGGTCGCCCATAGATCGCTCGGGCATCGGCAGGTATTCGATCGATATTCGGGCGGCAATCTGACGAATTTAGACCATTTGGCGCTTTAAAATTCAGAGGGAGGTCGGAAGAGCTGCGCGGCCGTCGCACGGGCTCCCTACGATACCCGAACGACCTTCTCCCGTATACCGCCCGAATTTTTAAAATAACTCATTATTTGCAACTAAGTAGTGTAGACTTATCCAAAACCGGTGCAGGATCGAAGCTGTAGAATAAGATGTTTTATACAAATGTAAATAGCGATAGTATGCAAAGTGCAAGCACAATGTTAAAGTGATTCAGGTAAAGTGTCAGATATTGCACAAAATGACATTTGAGACTTCAATCCTATATCAATATCATTGTAAAATACAATTGAAAGATTTGTGAAAGTTTGAAAGAAAACGAAAACCGTTTACCTCGTGAAAAAAGGGAATATTGATTTCATATTTTATCACCGAAAACTGATGGCTTACCGTAAATTTGTCACAGGAATGATGGTCCGCGGCCGTTGATATGCGCACCCGTACATGTACACATCGGCTCAGCTCAACAGTCGCGGGTACATCGACTCGTTGAATTGCGCTGCCGTGTCTATCTGGGAGGTTCAGCCCGTGATCGCGTTGCCCGTTGCGCGCCCGCCGGGTGGCCTGGGCGTGAACGTAATAACTACAGCTACCGTAGCTACCAAATAAAAGCAACTCCACGTACGCATATTCTGAATTTCCATTGTTCTCTTTCAAATTTTCTTATATAACTACTCACTCTCCCACTCTCATATAGTAGGCAACATCCGCCATATTGTGTATTCATTTTTCATGGAGACAATGGAATAGCGGGTCAGACTGAAAGGGGGCACACCGTATATTTTTTTCTACAGAATGTTCCCCCTGTATAATACATTATTGGCTTTCTTGCAGTGGCATGACTATTTTGAAAAGTGGGGGTGGGGTCGTGGAAGGGAGCAGGGATGGTGGATGGTGTGGGAGGGGTATCGCACTATCGACCCTCCCACAGTAGGGAGCTTTTGCAACTTTTCACTCGAAAAAATGTGCAGTGTGTTCCTTACCTTGGAATATACTAGAATTCAAGAAAGCATGACCTCGGGACCACATGATTGAAACCATTATAGAAACAGGCATACACCCTACATGCATGTCTATAATATATAGGCTACATTTGGGGAGGGTATGTGGGTAGACTTTTTGTATGTATCACCTCGGAAGTATGCTAGTTGTGCAAAGGATAGATATCCCCCACCATTCACCCTGTCATACCCCCAATCTATTCCTGTGATGTTTATATGCGTGTCTATATATAGGCGACATTTGGGGAGGGTATGTGGGTAGATTATTTGTATGTATATCTTTAGAAGTATGCTAGTTATGCAAAGGAGAGATATCCCCCACCCTTCACCCTGTCATACCCCCAATCTATTCATGTGATGTTTTGTATTTTTATGGCAAATTATTAGGGGGGATGCGCCCCCAGGCAACATCACTGCATGTAGAGGTTGCTCCCCATGTACTCCTTATTTTTTAATAACACTTCACTGTGTTATTAAAAAATAATTCAGACAGTGAGCACATTATTTATCTTTTATGTCAACCAGTTGCAAATAACTACAAGTCTGTTTTGTGTTAGTATCTAACATGCGCACACACACACACACACCCACACTCACACATACTCTGCGGATACATCACTACACAGAGCCCACATTTACATTCAAGTACAGTCAAACCTGTTATAGCAGCCACCTTTTTATAGCAGCAAACCTGCCTATAATGGCCACCAAACATGATCCCTTGCAGAGAAAAGGAATGTAATGGAACCTGTCTATAGTGATCACCTTTCTACAGTGGCCACTTTGATTGGCAGTCATGGTACACAGGTTTGACTGTACATTTTCATGCTTCTAGCCGTTTTCCCCCTTTACCTGGTACTATGTGTGCATTTTTTACATTTCAAACTAACAAAATCGCCTGTTTTGTGTATGCTGGTAAATTGTACTTTTTTGAAGTAGGATTTACATTCCTGAAATTTGAAGCAATGCAAATGGTTGAATAACTTGTGTATTTACACAGCATTTTCACATTTATGAAAATCAATTATATAACAATATGCAATTATTGTTATTTGGATACTTTGTATTTAATTTTTCAATAAATGCAGAAGCAACTGTTACAAAAAATGAAATACTGGGTGATTGATTCAACTTTTGGATGTGTGCAGATCATGTAGTGTCTCTGTGAATTTATTTATTTATTTATTTATTTATTTATTTTGGTATACATTTCAAACTGATCAGCAGCAGTGCTGAAAGGATCAGTGTACATTGAACATCAAAACATACATAGTATAAACAATACAATATAGCAATTGTTACATTCGAATTTGAATGAATTGGAACAACAAAATTTACAAAACTAAATCACTATAAAATAAACAAAGCTACATTACACAAAGAATAAATATCAGATCATTGTGCATAATTGTGTCTCATACATTGTCCACCTAGCCATTTGGTTGATCCTGATCTATGAAAAATACAATTGAGTTGGCCGACCCTTCAATACCCTGCACATAATAGGGGAAGCCTCTGTGAATCCAAGCAAAAGGAGGGTTAAAAGGACAATTGGCATAGTGATACACACTCACATTTCTTCATGGGTGTTATTAGCAACTTCAATCATACATTATATCAATAACCTTGTACAATTATTCTGAATCATATTATTTATTAGTATTTCATCTGAGAAAAACAATGGTTTGTTTGAGTTTTAAAAAATGATAAATTTATGTCATACACTATACAGGGAAACCCCGTTTAGCTCGCTTATAACGAGGTACCGTACTGCCCACTGATTTGAACTACAAATTAAAAACATCCTTTTTCATTAAATCATAATTACCTTTATCACATGTAATAGGGAAGACATGAAAGATATATTATCAAATTTATTTTGATTGAATTTGAAAAAGATAACAGATTGTTGCTCATTATTCGGTCATTGTTACTTCCCGCAACAAAACTTATCTTTGTTGATACAGTGGAACCTCCTAACAAGAGGTACCGGATACAGCGATGATAATTTTACACGTCAAGGATCTTTGTATTTTCTTATTTTTAAGCCCAGACACAAGATACCCGACATAAGGTATTCAATCCAATTGTGCCCGAGGTGCTTGTTATAATAAGGTTTTGTTAATTTTTGCCAAAATGTGTGCGTGAATAATTCCATGCTAAAGAGTTGTATTTGAGAAATGAACTGTTTATGCTATACATCAATTTGAAGGCCTTATCGGTAGGGCCTTAACCCCTTGACCACAGGAACCAAGTGGGTTGTGTACAAAGTCTATGGGGATTTCATAAACTCGTAGGGAACGGGTTAATTTGGCATCAGCATGGTGAGGGATCTGTGGGCAATCACTGGCCGAACATCCCTGCCACTTCCCACGGTCGACGTCCACATCTAACATGTCTCATACGCTTGAAGTCCTGCTCCAATATTATGGTGTTTTCGCTCAGCGACGTACAGAGCTTTCAACGACGCAGGGAGCGATCTATTGCCCCGTTCACCGCGCTCAAATAACTTTCGTTGACAAGCAGTTTCGCTAATTTGGTGAAGGCGGACGTACATTCGTAGACTGCATGACGTCACATCTCGTTGTCACAAGCAATGTATAGACAACGCATGGCTGGCTTGTATTGTTAACACGCCAACTAATTGTCTATGTACTACACATGATAGCAATGTGCTGAATGTTTACCTCGCTACAAGCATGTTGATTGGTTGACCATAGAGCTGTATCGTGCCGTCGCATAATAACCGGAATAATTCTGACCAAAGTGTGTCGCAGATTTAAACCCAAGAACGGTCGGCCCGCTGTTACTGTAGGAAGTTCTTGATTTTGCACACGAACTGCAGGATTCCCCGTTTGCAAAAACCTGCTAGCTTAGTTCCTTGCTAATGGACGTTGTGGGTCCGTTTCCCGCAGGGTATGAGCATGGCGACTGAAGGGTCTGCGAGAACTTGGGTGTTGGCGGCCTGGTTATTTGTTCTGGGTGGTGTGGTATAGTGGGTGTGTAGAATCTTGATGGGTCTTGAAGAAATCTATAGAGAGGGTGAGATTTGTGAAAAAAGGAATGCAATCAGATAAATAGTAATGTGTAAGTCATGTGCACTTATTGCACAAAATGAACCACAAACATGTATTCATGTAGTAAAAATAGGATTTGATTTCTAATCAACATGGACCAAATTTGTTATTATCCCTTCAGTTTGTTATTCAGCTGTTAGGATCGAAGCTACACTATAATTATCGACTCTAATTTGATTCCATTGTCAATTTTTCAGTAGCAGTTTTCATCTGTTTTTCAATCGGTATACAGTATACAGTATGCCTAATGCATTTGTCTCTAATAAGCAAAATAATAAATCTAAGGTCCACATTCTGAAAATATTGCAGAGATACAAAATAAAATCATGCTAAAATAATTTTCATCATTCTGAAAATAGTGTAAGGGAATGCAAATTCTACAATGCATTGTGAATCTTTTCTCATGTCCAGTAATGTCGGCCCTTGTTTATTGAGATTTTCTGTTATATAACATAACAATCAAGCCCATGATAAGTTTTCAAAATATGCGCTCAATGCACATTCTTTCCTCCTCTGACATTTATCTGTGTTGTTTTCCCAGTTTCGAATCCCAGTGAGATCACTTTGTGCAAGTATAGCAATTGACACACAATGGTATGCCAAAATAAACTCTCATTGATTTTGCCTGCTAATTTGAAGATGAAATTCTAGTTTCAGAACACAGATCTATCATTTATCTCTGTCCACAGTCCAAGAAAAAGGTTCTCAATGAATTACCTTAACCATAAGTCAATCGGGGTCACCACCAGCACAAATCGTGTGAGTCGTGTCAGCATGCAGATTGCACGTCCATTCTATCGGTACTCGGAAATCCTCTATGTATAATGTCGAAGAGAACAGCCACATCCAATGCTATAAAATGAGGATAAAAATCAAAAAGTTGCTTAATGATGGCAATTGGTATGGAAAGTCAATTGCCTTATGTAAGACAAAAAGAAAACACTGATCATCCAAGGTTTTTGATTGCCAAGCCTAATATCTAATCATTAGACTAATGAAAAAAACTTGTCCTGAAGTAAGAGATTTGCAGATTAGCCGGAATTTTCCATGGAGGCGGAGGGGGGGGGGGGGGGGGGGGGGGGGGGGTGGGGGGTGAGGTGGGTCACACAAGGGAGCAGAGCTATGCGGCTTTGTACGGCAACAACATGGGCGGCGGGCCGGTACAGAAAGTTTGACATATTTGACGTAGTCGTACAACATTTCCGAAGCCGAGAGTATGATTTAGTATTGGTTTAAAATTTTCGACATTTTCGAGGCCGAGACCACGGTTCTTCGTACTTTACGAGGTCAAGACCGCTAAAGTATCATCTCGGACCAGTAAAAATTTGAAATTGGGAGGTGGATCAATCCACCCAATTCACAATGACAATAATTTTTTTATTTTGCAACATTTCACTTTTGTCTTTTGAGTTAGACCGAGTACTACACAGACACAGTGCATTCCAGACCATAGACCTAACATTATCAAAAATGAGCATCGATAAAAAAACACAAAAAAACGGATTACCCATTCCATATCAAATTTGAGAAGGCCTATCATTTCATAATCGTAAGTCATAACAAAAGAGATATCAACATAACTAGATCGGCAAATCTATTGCTTTCATGGCCTCTTTGACATGATTATCATTGTCATTTTCACAGTGAAAAAGACAATAATAATGTCAAAGAGACCATGAAAGCGATAGATTTGTCGATCTACACTCAAACTTGAATTGCTGATTCTGTAATTGGGCTCTTGTCTTGACTTGGGAGGACGTACCTTAGACGGGGCTTCGATCGGCGCTGAGCTGTCCCGGCCGTGCATGACCGTGCGTGTCGTCTCTTCGATCACCTGCAGCTTCTCAGACTCAGCTCTGCATGCATCTCAATTATCAACCAAATTGTTGTTTTTTCTTCTTGATGAACCTCTAGATCTCCTCCCAGGCCGCATTCTCATTCGCATTTTATTTGTAGATTCTCAAACGGTTTCTTCAACAAATTTGCTAGTGGTATTTAGTACACAATGCAAATATGCACAGTACTTCGCTCACTACTACCGCTGTAGCTAGCTGTACGCGTATCGTACACGTATTACGTACGTACCGGCTCTCTACGAACGTACGTCTATGACTAGCTGTATGCAATATAGCCGGGCGGGGATCGGACACAATATAGCAGGCACGACAAGGTCAAAGGTCACCTAAGACGTTGATTAACGCTTTAGAAATAAAAGATTTAAATGATAATTATCTTCATACTAAAGGGACATTTGAAAAAATCGAACCCTATTTTATTCCTCTCTTACCGTAAGCTAAACAACACGGTAGAAGAGAAACGAGGAAGCTCCAAGTCATTTTCGTGGATTTGGACACTTTACATGATTCACTTTAATAGGCTCCAAAAATGGTTCACTCTCTATCAGTATTAATTTTTAGTTGTGAAACTCACCGCCTACAAACTCCGTAGTCGATGCAAACCATGCCAAGAAAATTACTGAAATCCCATTTTATTCGAACCACACCGCGCTTCGTCTCTGCCATCTTGCACCTACTCGATACACTCGAAACTGGAATATTATGAATTTAGGCGTAAACTGGCGGTTTTGTATAATATGATCAAATATTAATGCGTGTACTTCCTCATTTGAGCAACGTTGTTTGTTTATCTGCGTGCATGTACATGACTGCAGTGGCGTACCCAGGATTTTTTCAAGGGGGGGGGGGGGGGGTTATGTCGTCAGAAAAATTTCTGTTAGCGAGGGGTGGGGGGGGGGGGGGTAGTCGTCATTTTTTTCCAAACCGAGACCAAGTACCTTCAAATTTTCGAGGCCGAGGCCAGGGTTTTTCGCACTTTTCGAGGCCGAGACGATCGATAATGACGGTCGAGACCGCTAAAAGTGGTCTCGAGACCGGTTAAAATTTGAAAGGGGGGGGGGGGGGGGGTTCAAACCCCCCAAAACAGTCATTTGGGGGACAAAGGGGGTGTTTAACTTCCCCCCCCCCCCCCCCCCCTGGGTACGCCTATGCATGACTGTGAACATTCTTGGTGCGGCATAATTTGCTTTACAGAGGGTAAGAATGCCATGCCAATATGAGTGCGTGGCGAGGGAGCGAGGGTTTGTGTACCCCACAGGTTGTGAAACCCCTTTTGGAGTTGGGTGCAAGCAATCAATACTCACATTTAAACAATACCTGATTATTCTACCTCATTTATCATACCGGAATATTATTGTTGCGATCAAAAACACTTCGATTAAAACATAAAACAAGCAAATGTATAATTGCAGAAAATGTACGATCAACCCGACTATATACTGGGTGGCCCAAACAAAAGACAACAGGGCAATTTCCAAAATATAGTAACATAATGATTATGTCCATCGAATGTCCTTTCCAATGAAAAATGATACCAAGCACAGTAATTTTGGACGAGTAGTTTTTGTTTTTTGTAGTAGGACGTCTTAAGTGAGACCATGTCAGGTTCCCATTTTTGTCATTTTTTCCAAGTCACTGCCTGATAAATCGCACTTCCTGCCCGTCATAGCGTTGAACAACTATGCCCATTCTCTTCGCCCACAGCTGAATGCACCATAACAATGGCGCGCGTATTGCTCGCTGTAAGTGCTATTTATCAAGCGCTGTCTTGGTAAAAATTGACAAAAAAAGGAACCTGACATGGTGTCAGTCACAGCGCCCTAAAACAAAACATACACGACCAAATTGACTGTTCATGGTATCGTTTTTCATTGGAAAAGACACCCTATCCGATTGACATAATCATGTTATGACTATATTTTGGGAAGTGCCTCGTTCCGTTATTTTGGGGCCATCCTGGGGGCAAATAACAACACATTATTATATGTTTTGGTACCGTTTTGTGATATCAAATAGATACCCAACATTTTGCAAAGGGTTGTGTAATTCATAAACAAAGCAATTAATTTCCACCACTTACGGAACCACTACTATTTCCTGGTTCCATACGGGCCAACCATTTGCGAGTGCGCCAATGCCGCTATTCACGCGCACGTTTGTAAACAATAGATTCCAGGGCGATTCGTTCGCTCTGCACACGTTGCAATTCACCGCACACATAGCAGTCTGCGTAATTCAGACCGCATGAACGCATGCTTTAGAATGGTGATGCGTTTCCAATTATATATTTTTTTTCTGGAAACATATTTTTGTGAACTTGTTGATGGAATGGAATACTAAAGATGTTACCTTTCTTTAATAAGAATTTTTTTTTTGGGTGGTGGTACCCTTTAAGACGTCATTTTGACGTCTTTTTAAAACTATTTTTGCCATCATTTTTTGTCGTATGGACGACCATTTTACGACGTCATTTTGACGTCTTTTCAAGACTAGTTTTTTGCCATCATTTTTTGTCGTATGGAGGACCTTTTTACTACATCATTTTGACGTCTTTCAAAGACCAGTTTTTCCAATTATTTTGTATCGTATGAAAGACGTTATAACGACGTCTTTATTACGTCTTTCAAAGACCATTTTTGCAACTATTTATTTTGTCATAAAAACGTCTTAAAATTGACGTCTTTATGATGTCTTTTAAAGACTATTTTTGCCATTATGGTTTGTGTCGTACGAAATGGGCGTCGATACTTACGTAATACCTATTCATCAGGGGGGATGAATGAATAGATCATCCCCCCTGATGAATGGGTATCAATGACGGATCGACGCCCATGTCGTATGACGACGTTAATACGACGTCATTATGATGTGTTTTCAAGACTAGTTTTTACCATCATTTAATGTCGTATGGACGACCTTTTTACAAAGTCATTGTGACGTCTTTCAAAAACCATTTTTTCCAATGGTTTTTCGTCATATTAAGGATGTAAAAACGACGTCATTATCAAGTCATTAAAAGATAATTTTTAAGTATTTATTTTGTAGCATAAAAGACGTTATTATAACGTCTTTATGATGTCTTTGAAAGGACCATTTTTGCCATTAAGGTTTGTGTCGTACGGACAACGTTTTTAAGACGTCAGGTTTACGTCTTATTAAGACTATTTTTTGCCATCATTTTTTGTCGTATGGACGCCCCTTTTACGACGTTATTGGACGTCTTTCAAAAAAACATTTTCCAACTGTTTTTTGTCCGATGGAAGGACGTAAAAATCATGTTAATATTACGTCATTTAAAGATCATTTTTTCAGTATTTATTTTTGTCGTATAGAAGACGTAATAACGACGTCTTTCGGATGTCTTTGAAAGACCATTTTTGCAATTAGGGTTTGTGTCGTACGGACAACATTAGTAATACGTCATTTTGACTTCTTTTTAAGACTATTTTTGCCATCATTTTTTGTCGTATGGACGACCATTTTACGACGTCATTTTGACATCTGTTCAAGACGAGTTTTTTGCCATCATTTTTTGTCGTATGGAGGACCTTTTTACTACGTCATTTTGACGTCTTTCAAAGACCAGTTTTTCCAATTATTTTGTATCGTATGAAAGACATTATAACGACGTCTTTATTACGTCTTTCAAAGACCATTTTTGCAACTATATATTTTGTCATAAAAACGTTTTAAAATTGACGTTTTTATGATGTCTTTCAAAGACTATTTTTGCCATTAAGGTTTATGTCGTACGAACGACAGTATTAAGACGTCATTATGACGTCTTTATAAGACTAGTTTTTGCCATCATTTTTTGTCGTTTGAACGACCTAATTACGAAGTCATTGTGACGTCTTTTAAAAACCATTTTTTCCAATTATTTTTTGTCGTATAGACGACGTTATTACAACGTGATTATGACGTCTTTCAAAGACTAGTTTTTACTAGCTTTGTTTGTCGTATGGGTGACATGATTACGACGTCATTATTACGTCTTAAAAATACAATTTCGCTATGATAATTTGTGTCGTACGGACAACAATATTATGACCTTAATAAGACATTTTCAAAAGACTTACTTTTTGGTGCTTCGCTTTTCATTTTTGTCGTATGGACGACCTTTTTACGACGTCATTATGACGTCATCCAAATTTTCTCAAAAGGTATGTTTACCCTTCGTTCGATTTCATCATAATGTTTTGTAGAATGCTTTTATACATAACATATCATGAGTTGGGGGAATGGAAAAATGTGACTATGAAGAAAACTGTAAAAATGGGAACATTTGTGTACAAAACATGGGGAGTTGTCCACACACTTATCAGAGTGCGTTGCCAATTTGAGTTTCCCATATAGGAAAAAATTGACATTTTTTAGGAACCGTAGTTTTCTTGTTTCTTAACCGATTATGCTCTAACTTTCAGAGATTATTCTTCTTAATCTCTTCAAGACTATGCAAACAACATTTTGCTTGGGTTTCATTGCCCTTTAAAAGACAAGTTATTCGCTATAATTTCTGTTGTATGGATTACATTATATCTGGTTTTCTTCACAATATGCAGGAGTGTTGTGTTTTGTTATGGATGTTGTCTCTTTTGCATTTTCCTTCCTTTTCTTTACAGTTAGGCGTTATACAGTATATTGTTTATTTTAGTATCTTTATTTACTATTATATTATACACTGGATATTTGTTTTAATTGTTTTTGTTTGTTTGTGTAGTATGTTCATTTATTTATTGTATTGTAAAATCAGAAATGAAACAAACCATATAACCAGAAGAATGAACACATATTTTCTAGAATGGGTTCTCTGGAGATCGAGCGGCCATCTTTGATCTGAGAAGGTTGCCATGGTGATATATAAAGTAAAGTACATGTATCAGAAATTAATTTGTTGCCCCAAAAACCTAGGAAAAATAATATGCTACCCATTATTTGAACGTATTGGGTTCACAATAATATAATATTTATGGAATATGCAAATAATTAGTCTAAATTACCTTATTATATGTATGTTCAGTTAGAAGCGGGATATATATACGGAACCTATACCATTACTGATCTGTATGGTGATAGACGTAGGTTATAGGATAGGTTTAGGATTTAGGATAAGGTGTTATGTAGTAGATGTTAGATAAGTATTGAATTGGTTCGCAGTCTGTGGAACACATTACCAGACATAGCCTGTCTCGATTTTTTAACTATAAAAATCGCTTCAAAATATGGCGTCTATATGACGTCAATACGACGTCTTAAAGACGTCTTTTTATGACGAAAAGACGTCGTTATCACGACAAAATATGACGTCTATATGTCGTGAAACGCGGGTGCAAAATCTTCACTTTTTGACGTGTATTTACGACGTCTTTAAGACAACGTACACGACGTGAAAATCACGTCAAATCGAGACGTAAAATTCACGTCTTATATTGACCGATAAGACGTCTTTACGACGTCTAAATGACGTTATTTATAGTTCATATAAACGTCTTAATTCTTTTAGGAAAAAAAGACGTCATTATTACGTCAAAATATGACGTCTATATGTCGTGAAACGCGGGTGCAAAATACTCACTTTTTGACGTGAATTTATGACGTCTTAAAGACGACGTACACAAGGTGAAAATGACGTCAAATCCTGACGTAAAAATCACGTCTTATATTGACCAATAAGACGTCTTTATGTCGTCTAAATGACGTAATTTATGGTACAAATTGACGTTTTTAAGACGTCGTAAAGACGCCTTTTCGGGAAAAATACGTCATTTTCACGGCAAAATATGACGTCTATATGACGGTAAATGCGGGTGCAAAATATTCACTTATTGACGTGAATTTAAGACGTCTTTAAGACGACGTGCACGACGAAAAACGACGTAAATTTTACGTCATTTTTACCAGTGTTTGCTATAAGGGAAAGTGTGGTTAAATAAAAAAAAATTAAAAAAAAACGAAATTCCGTCGGCTATATAATAAATCAAACATCTTCAAAATTGCATTTATATTGTTATTATGTTGAAGGGCCTTTAGAAATAACATTGTCAAACTCCACACAACTTAAAACGAACCAAAACGCATAACACAAAGCAAACTGTGCAGTAAGACCTATTTTCACACATCCCAAATGTCCCTGAATCACCCCTTCCATTATTTCTTTTGAAGAGTCGGCATAGTTTCTGTTTCGCTATCGCAGGCTCTTTATGGATGCTCTGAGTGGCGCCATGATTTTTGTTTGCCGCCGAAACGTGACGTTTTTCTGGACTGACGTTGATTGGTCTAGCCAAATGCCATTTTAACTATTAGTTTAATAACGTATTTTTATCAAAAATTGGAGCGAACAAAAATACATTGCACTGCTTATAGTTTAGCATTTTGAATCAAATTATTTAGCATGTGTTTTATTTGTTTCTACTTCGAAAACATGTTAAACATGATAGTATTTATTTTCTAGTCAGAACGAGGGTGTTCATACGACTTTTGACTTGAATGATATTAACGAGCGCGTACGCGTTCGCAATCCTCAATAATTGTAATATTTTGCTACTTTTAATACAATAGTTATACTAATACATATCATTGTATATATCGATAATAATGATGCAAGAAGTCGTGCATTTATTTTCGCCCTAGCGAAGCATAATCTAGACCACGAGCATATATTATTCTGATTTGAATCACTGCAAAAGCAACTAAATGGGCTTCAGACAGGGAAACAATGCCATCTCGATACTACAGCTCAATTGTTTAGGTGAAATAGTGGGGTAAATGACAAACTTGCATTTATAGAAATACGTGTAGGCAGTTCATTCACTGTACAAGCTTTTGTTTTGTACGACAAAGAGGAATGACACCCCTTTCCAAATCAAAGAAAAGGAATGTTTGGTACGTAGTTCGGTATCATCGCAGCTGTTTTGGGGGAATGCTAGAGCAAATCGTACATGCTCGGCACGAATCATAATATAGTAGTGTGCACGTCCTTGCTTACGGGCTTCAGACAGGGAAACAATGCCATCTCGATACTACAGCTCAATTGTTTAGGTGAAATAGTGGGGTAAATGACAAACTTGCATTTATAGAAATACGTGTAGGCAGTTCATTCACTGTACAAGCTTTTGTTTTGTACGACAAAGAGGAATGACACCCCTTTCCAAATCAAAGAAAAGGAATGTTTGGTACGTAGTTCGGTATCATCGCAGCTGTTTTGGGGGAATGCTAGAGCAAATCGTACATGCTCGGCACGAATCATAATATAGTAGTGTGCACGTCCTTGCTTACGCCAAAACAACTGTTACCATGGCAACCTCTGACAATTCTGGTAAAAACCTATGGTATATTGGCTAAATAACCACATTTAGTCAAATTTCCACACTTTCCCGTCTCGAATGGTCGTTGGTCAATATCTTCTCTTTTTATATATACTCCGCAAAAAAAGAAACTGGACACTTGTATAAGTTGAAATATTTCATATTAATGTACGATAAAGTGTACATGATCATATATCAAATTAAAGGGAATTTAGTCCTCTACATGCAGGGTATAACTTAAAGGTGTAATCGTTCATGCATGAAATGCCATGGTCAATTAACACTAGCAAGGTCTGTTTTCAAAAATAGCAAAACAATGGAGGACCACACCATTCGACTGAAATGATAGCAAACGTTTCACTTAAAACAAGATGAGCGGGGCAAGTAAATTATGACATTATTCAATTTTATTGTTATGGACAAACTCTGGAAATTTGTCAATAAAACAGGGCCAGGTTATGAGAGCATTATCATACTGGTCTGTATTACAGGCATGAAGCTTGTCTATTTATTGTGTCACCTGCAATTTTAACCATAATTACCTAGATAAATGTCATGTTAAAGACTGCCCAAATGTTTGACCAAGGGTGACTTCAGATTTTGAAGATCTTTGGACTACAGCATAATTCTTGAGAAGAATTTATACCATTTTCATGCTGAAATAAGGGCACAAACTGTGGTTTTGACTAATAAAGCTTTGCCATGGAATTCCCCATTTTGTTACTTTTGGATGAAAATAACACCTATAACGTTCACAATTTGTCTTCATTTATACCCTTTATTGAGATGAAGATAGAAAAGGTCACATTTGTAATGAAAAATTATGCCATCTCATGAATATAGCGTTTTAGATTATGCTTATCAACATTTATATGGTTGAGTGGATGTTCCATTTTTGCTATTTTTGAAAACAGACCTTGGTGTGGTTAATTGACCGTGACAAGTCTTGCATGAATGATTTCATCTGGATTTCATGCGAATATTGAAGAGGGTAATTTTATCTTTAATTTTATATGCAATATCATATATTTTATCGTTAATGAATACGAAATATTTGGTCTCATACAAGTGTCCAGTTTCTTTTTTTGCGGAGTATATACTTTTTGTTGTGGCCTGTGTTTCAACAAAGACAAAAATTAATGTTCTCTTCTTTCAACATGATCATGAATGGAATTTTAGCTTTGAAGTCCAAAAAAAAGTCACATCTTTGCTGGGGGTCTGCACAAAAATGTAAACATGGCGGTATCCATGTTAGTATGGGATGCCGCTAAAAATAATTTGTGTCGTATCTTTGCGAGATTGGTATGGCCTCATCAGTAGGCCATTTGTATTTTGCAGTTCAAATTCGTTGTTTAGCATTCGAATTCATATAACGATCATTCGAAAACATTTTGTTTGCATTCGATTTAAAAACGTGTTTCTATTTCGTAAAATTGTCATTCAATTTAAAGCGAGAAAAATCGTGATTACGTCATACCGCCTTCCTTGAAATCCGTTGGCGAAGTTGAATGCAAATAGCGTGTTTTTTAAATTGAATGCTAAAAGTGGTAAATCACTTGACCGAAGAGCTAAATCGTATGAACAAAATGCAAATTTGAACCACAATTGCAAGCCTTCAGCTCAATTTCGCGAAATTGAATGACACGCTTATCAAAACGAATGAGAAGCTTACGACATTGGCCGAGAAAACCTATACTTACAACTGTATAGCAGTTCTCACAAAGGATGTTGTATTCGAAATACCAATAAAAACATGTTGTATAGTTCAAACTCACTTGTCTAAAAGTACCTACATGTATATAATTACCTACTTCAGATCATATCAGTTCATTTTCCAAAATACAAAATCAAATACACGTCGAATTAATATACAAATACTAATATTATCCTAGTGCGTATAGTACAATAGGTACTTCTGACATAAAATGCTCTACAAAATAGATAATGGGGGTAATTTGCAATTTAAGAACGACAGGTTTGTGAAGCCATGGACCTCTCCTCAAAACGTCGATTCAATGGAACAAAAATATGGAAACCTCCTTGCCTGTGATTTCCCTATAAAGTTTAAACTTAGTATAGTGACAAGCTAACGGAAGCAAGAAAAGTGGCCACTGTAGACAGGTGATCTCTATAGACAGGTTCTATAACATTGCTTTCCTCTGCAGGGGAACACATTTGGTGGCCACTATAGGCAGGTTGGCTGCTATAGAGAGGTGGCCACTAAAACAGGTTTGACTGTACTCTTCACTACATTTGGAAAGACGATTCCTTACAAAATAACACATCTATCAACAAACTCATTGTTTGCAACTTCGTAGTGCAAACTTATCCAAGCTTATTGAAGCTTTCGAATAAGATGTTTTATGTAATTATAAATAGCGATAGTATGCAAAGTGCAAGCACAATCTTAATTGAATCAGTCTTCATGTATAGTTGTGAAACTCACCGCCTACAAACTCCGTAGTCGATGCAAACCATGCCAAGAAAATGATTGAAATCCATTTTATTCGAACCACACGAGAGCGCTTCATCTCCGCCATATTGAACATATTCGATGCACTTGAAACTGGAGAATTAATTTAGGCGTAGCAGGCCCACCTACTGATTCACAAGACTTACTGTTTGTTTAGTTTTTGTATTTCTTTTATTTCCTTATTTGAAGAACGTTGTTTGTTTATGTGATCGGATCCATTCATACATAACCACCACGAATAATTATTATTATCCATTCATCTATGTAATATATTTATGTGACGCGGATCCATTCATACATAACCACCACGAATAATTATTATTATCCATTCATCTATGTAATGCTATATTTGGATTCTTTCTGCGGTGTACGGAGCTTTACGGAGGGTGTGAATGCTACGAGTGCGTGGCGAGGGAGCGAGGGTTTGTGTTCACCACGGATGGCGGATCACTTTTTGGTGGTGGGTGCAAGCAATAAGGGAGTTCGTAGTTAGCCCATGGAGCAACGGACGTAACCGGGTTTTCGGAAGATTGTACCAAAATTGACGCTTTACGCGTACGTTTACGGCACAGCCTGTGACGCACGCATTTAAAGTACAGGAGCTCTATGCAGAATTTCCGCGTGCGAGCGTGAATTCTCCTTGTGTTTCATTACGTTTGAAAGATCTGACCAAAAAAACTCACCTTAATCCTATAATATTTAAAATTGAATAAATGTAACCATTCATTTTGATTTTCAAACTTGAAGCAGGCTAAAAAAAAAAAAAATGGAATAAAAATCACATCTTTGCCCGCTTTCAACACTTAAAAGAAAACATTACACACAAATATACGTATAAGGGCGTTTGCGATTTCAATAAAAGCCCAGATACGAACGTTGACATTTTTGTTAAAATCCGAAAATAAATAGAAAAAAAAAATTTAAAAAATCAGTCTTATGTATATGAGATGTCTATTATGATTAATTCAGAAAAAAACATTTATGACTTCGAGCCAAATTTCCCGTGAAAACACGTTTCAAATGTGACAATGATTGCACGAAGGTCTATGGGACAACGGGCAATATCGATGTTTTTGGTACAGTGAATTTTTGTCTCAGAAATTGGCGCATGCGCAGTTTGTAACTACGAACTCCCTTATTAATGTTCACATTTAAACAAATATCTGATTATTCTACCTCATTAATCATACCGGAATAGAATTGTTGCAAGCAAAAACACTTTGATTAAAACATAAAACAAGCATATTGCAGAAGAATGTATGATCAACCTGACTAGGGGCATATTTCTGGTGGATATCCGTGTAGAGTGCATGGACAAAATAGAGCACTGTATGTTATATTAATACACAAATCTGTGAAACTTGTTCTCCTTACATCAAACAACTGTATGCAAACTCGCATAGACTCCTTTGAACAGGCGAATACATGGACGCACGGGCAGCTTGTTTGTCCGAATAACCACCACATTATCAAAGTATGAGCCTCCCAATGACAAGGTTTTGCCCGAAACGTGAGACTTCCTCCAAATTGGCGTTTTCAAGAAGAGCTAAATTAATTACTCGTCAATTACATAATGTTTTAATGGATATCCCCATCAAAATGTAGCTACATAATAGTAAATTACATGCGACCACATTATTATGATATCGGTATGCATTATATTCCCACATAATGTTCTATATGGATCAGTACCCAGATATTTTTTTGTAGAATCGGAATTTTATTTTCGCATAACTAATGAATACAATTTTATCACCAATTGCCCACTTATTCTGATAACAATTAAAACACGTTCTGGATCGTTGCTCAATCTAATCATAAATATTTCCATGAAGATGCAATTTACATGTGGACGAAAGTTCGCTGCGGAAATTAGCCGTGGAAAAATGTTCACTCAGAGCAAATTTCCGCGAGGCTTATAAATGGGAATTAGTTCGTTGTGTTAAATCCACTGGGATATAACCGACTGAAATCAGTATTTCCCCCCTGATGTACGGTATATTCTTTAATAAAAACTAATGTGCAAAACAAAAGGTGTTTTTAAACTTTTAAACATATACATTTGCGCCAGTTAAAGGTAGGCCGAGATTGGTATTAAATAATGTGACAATGATTGTACTTGATTATTATTCTACACTTCTCGCTTATTAGTTTAAGTGGTAGTTCAGTTTTGGTATAGAGGGCGCTGCACGAAATATTTGTTTGTAAGATAATGAAATACCGAGTGTAAAATTTGACAGAGCATACAGTTTTAATTACAGAATAAACTATATTTGATCAAAATCGGTTCAGAAACGGCTGACATATCAATAAATATATCCGATTGGAATAAATCTGGGGCCCAGATTTATTCGATCTTTTAATCATTATTTCAACAAAACATAACATGTATAATTTTGTATTACAATGTTTGAAACCAACGCATTTTTAGAAAGCGCCCTTTTAATGGCTCTTTAAAACAAAATGATAACAGGCTTTTTACCTATTCTTTTGTTATTTTCTATACCTGTCGAGCATAGTGGAGTTAGATAACTATATATTAGTTTGTAATGTTATTGTGCAGGTCTTGGTTACTGAAGCTTATTAAAATCCTTACCAAAACTGTACTACCCCTGTATATTCTTTCCCATATAATCCCCCCTATACCCCCCCTCCAACGTATCCAAAATACAGCCGCTAGATTAGTCACCCTTAGAAGGAAAACATGACCATATATCCCCTGTTCTCCGCTCACTTCATTGGCTACCGGTCCATTCCCGCATTACTTTCAAGATCTTACTTCTCACATATAAAATTACACATAATCTTGCCCCCATATATCTTCAAGACCCAGTCTCCCTTCGTTCCTCCTCTTCTGCCAGACCCCTCCGTTCATCTTCCTCTATCCAATTACTTCATGGCCAACGTACACAAACTCGTTATGGTGACCGAGCCTTCTCGTCCATTGCCCCCACCCTTTGGAACAAACTCCCACCCCATATTCAGAATGCCACATCTATCGAATCGTTTAAAATCCTCCTCAAAACTCATCTTTTTAAGCAGTTGTAATTTTCTGGAGGCGCACACAGTTAGTTATTAAGTATTGTATTATATATACATGTATTTGTTATTTCTTATTTGTTACTTTGACTTTGGTGTTGTATTGTTTTTATGCTATTGTGTTTACTAGTTTCTTATTTAGACAGACCACCAGTGCGCTTAGAAACGCCCGTATAAAGCGCCATATAAATGCAATTATTATTATTATTATTATATCAATAAATATAAAATAACAAAAAAACATTTGTTCTGAACTCGAATTTGAACAGATTTAATGAGAAAGGAAGCATGTATTCCTCTTTCCGCGACTTACACACACACACACACACACACACACACACACACGCACACACACACACACACACACACACACACACACACGCACACACACACACACACACACACACACATACACACGCAGGCACACGTGCACGTACACATTTTGGCCAAAATGTTGCCAAATTCTGTCAACTTTGATACAAATTTGTCATAATTTTGGGATGTTGCTACGCCGCTGGATCTAACCATCATATAGCCCAAACCTCATACTAATGTAACGGTGTGAATGCCTGAACACTAAAGAACAGAACGGGAAACTTATCAACGTTTAATTGATGAAATAATATATCTTTCCCCATACTAAATAAATACAACGTGATCTTCTTCTTTTGTTATATAACATTTATTTCCCACGCATTATATCCCACATCATATAACCACCATTTAAAAGAGCCCTTGTACCCATAATAATTCCTTATGTTCGTAATTTGCTTTAAAAATGCTTTAATTAAAAAGCAAGACCAAATAGGACCAAATATGTTACACAATATTTTAAGAATAGATTAGTTTGCATTCATATATAATGTACAATCCATGTGTTAAACCATACACACCATTAAGAAACGGAGTATAAACATGCACATAATTTACACGGAATGTGATGTATAGCCCTTTTTGTATAATCTAATTATTATTTTGCATAATGAAATATTTGAATGTATGCATACTAAACCCCTCAAAAAAAGTTCGGAAACTCAAGTCTGATCGATCATATCTCTCGTATTTTTTAATAAGAATACTCGAAATCGGTGTCACAATAAAGCCTCATTATATACCTTTTAAATGGTGCATTATGTGTAGTGATTATGCAATTGGGGCGATTGCAGTAGCCCAGAGAATAGGGGGAGGCAGGAAGTGAAATCTCGCAAAATGGCCCCAATGCATTCAATTTACGAGTGCATGACTGTGTTGATCAGTTTTCTAAAGGTTAACATTCTATTGAATACTGCCACCCTTTCCATTCATCAAAATTGTTGAATTGGATACCATTTTAATGGAAATTATCTCTTCATTACGATGGCATATTAATCGTAAGGATTATGCAAATGGAGTGTGTGCAGCGAACCGGAATATGGAGATGGGTCGAGTGTGAAATCAGACAAAAAGATATGGAGTTGACAAAAAATCAGAGCGTTGCATTTTTTTCGAGCTTTTGGGAGGATTTTTTAGCATTTCAAATAAAATATTCATGATCAAATATGATATCAACGGAAAGCCCAACAACTCTTCTGTATGAAAATGTGAAATTTATAATGATTTTTGTAAAGGGCGGCTGCAGGGAGATGAATGGGAGGGAGCCTCAAAAGTGACCCATTTTGAAACGCTCTGATTTCAAGGCACTATTCATGCGTATTCAATTGAATTCCTCTCATTCATGGCCAACTCATTCAAGTCGCATTACATCCTCTACACAATGGTATACAGATACCGACACCAAATCAGAGCGTTTTGAAATGGATCACTTTTGAGGCTCCCCCACATTCATCTCCCTGCAGCCGCCCTTTACACAAATCATTATAAATTTCACATTTTCATACAGAAGAGTTGTTGGGCTTTCCGTTGATATCATATTTGATCATGAATATTTTATTTGAAATGCTAAAAAATCCTCCCAAAAGCTCGAAAAAAATGCAACGCTCTGATTTTTTGTCAACTCCATATCTTTTTGTCTAATTTCACACTCGACCCATCTCCATATTCCGGTTCGCTGCACACACCCCATTTGCATAATCCTTACGATTTATATGCCATCGTAAGGAAGAGATAATTTCCATTAAAATGGTATCAAATTCAACAATTTTGATGAATGGAAAGGGTGGCAGCATTCAATAGAATGTTAACCTTTAGAAAACTGGTCAACACAGTCTTGCACTCGTAAATTGAATGCATTGGGGCCATTTTGCGAGATTTCACTTCCTGCCTCCCCCTATTCTCTGGGCTACTGCAATCGCCCCAATTGCATAATCACTACACATAATGCATCGTTTGAAAGGTATATAATGAGGCTTTATTGTGACACCAATTTCGAGTATTCTTATTAAAAAATACGAGAGATATGATCGATGAAACTTGAGTTTCCGAACTTTTTTTGAGGGGTTTATATATCAATTCAAACATAATATAGAGAAACTGACCAGAAATATATTATATAAATAAAAAACAGCAAAAGAAAATGGGATTCCTCCGGGATTCGAATCCGAGACCTCCGGACGATCGCTAGACCGGTCCTTTACCGCATGAGCTATAGAAAGCTATGTATTGAATATATACATTTTGATATATACTGCACGCATGATATCTGATATTATTTTCTTGCAAAATCTATATTAAACGCTATACAAAATATCATTCATCATCTTATTATGAGTATACCATCATTATTTTCCCGATAGCTCGGCAACGCGTGAGGATGTCACCCCAACCAATTATTAGTTTTGTCAGGTCTTGCGCAGGCATTTTAAAAACAAATTAACGTAATCGGGCCTACCGTTTTGAAGTTACATGACCTGTTGTCGCTGCATGTAAACTGGAAAACTGGTATTTTCGTGATATATGTACAAAACATATAAAACATTATATGTAAACGATTCTTGTTGCAGTTAATATAGTTAAATAATAGTAAGAAGTACAGTAGAAATACATGAAATACATAAGAAAGTATTGAAATACTAGAACAGCAGGCCCTCTATTTCAATAGTTGTATAATCATTCCGACTGGTGTAAAGAATTTAAATTTAGTGAAATCCGATGTTCAATTATTATAATGTAAATGTTTGATTTATAAGTAAACAACGAATTCATTTCATGATTATGTCACTTTGTACAAACACAAAAAAACAACAGCATTCCAATATAACTGATTTTGTTTTCAGGTAAACATATTAATAAGCATTTCGTAAAACCAAAACGGACTTACTCCTACAGCCCCATTTACATGTATATATCCTTTGCCCACTAAAGGCATTTTGGAAAGAAAAAGTAAATGAATCACAACGTCTCTTCGGCCTTCTGCCCCTCCTTCTGCCTACTAGGCAAGCTTGGCGGGTCCTTGAGCGGTATTTCATATTCGATGTCGTCTCTGTTAGCACTGGTGTTGGTATATTCAGGAGGATTGGGTCCTAACTCGGTGTAATCCTTGCCAGGGTTCTCCGGGTTACCACCGTGGCCTGGTGATTTCAGTGTCGCGGATAACATGACCGGGGACTCGTACACGTGATCGACCTCGACCGCTTTTCTCTGGTGAGTGGAAGCGGAACGTCTGTAAAAACAGGTACAATCAATTTGTCTCGTTAGTGATTTAAATAATATAAATAATCAGGTTTTGTTAACTCAGTAAACCTAAATGTGCCGGTCGATGTTGGATTGTATTTGTACTACAGTTGTATATTCACAATGAATGTTTAGTAACTGTAAGTCTATAAAGAATAATTTTTTTGTTATACATTATTATGGGAGACATTCAACAAGATCCTGAACGAAACAAAATTATTATTTGAATAAACTTAATGAATTTATATTATACTACATAATGTTCAATTTGCAGTGGCGTGATAAGGACCAGCAAAAATGGGGCTACATAACTATGGTTACAAATGTTGTATATGTAATCCGACTGGATGAAGGGGGAAGAGTACAAATGAGGGGCAATTCCCATCTTTGCACCATCTTGCTGATTTGAGATAATACAAATCATACCGTTTGACTTTCACTGACATCCAAACCAGAGCCGCAGAAAGGACGACAATGACAACTGCCATGACAGCGATGACAGCAGTCATGATAGTTGTACTGGAAGAGCTGCGTTGTGTGCCATCTGTACAATTGCAACCTGTAGGTATGGTAGAGATTGTGATTAGATATTCGGCCTGGCAACAATTGCTTCGAGAATTTATCGCCACCTTATCGTTATAGTAAAAGTGACGGTTAGGGTTGTATAATAACAACAGCAATATATCACAGTTATATAATAGTAGGCTTGAATGTAACGTCGCTAAGCGTACGTTGTCGTATTATCATAATAATGTTTAAGATGGGTTTAAGGGCAAGTGTTAGGGTGAGTGTTAGGGTATGGTTTCGAGCGAGACATCTTTGTTTTATGAAAACAAATCAATACTGGAGCTATAGTCGCCGGGGTTAATGTCATAGATCAAAAAAGTAACTAGAGACAGAAATCTCAAAGAAAATAATTACAGGACTGAAATAACACGTGGATTGTTGATTCATCTTTGCCCCATACAAATAAAACTGGAAATAGTTCGGATTCACAACGTGTCGTTAAAAGCCGTATAACAACTGTAAAAGGGCTTAGAACGCGAGTCCCACCTGACATGAATGTCCTGGCTATGACCGGGGCTGACCAATTACTTGCTCCTTGACCATTCACAGTCCTCACCTGTATGGATACAACATTGAAATTTAGAATAACTACTGCTGTAATGAATCTCACATACAACAAATAACCATGATGCTTGCATTTCGATTACAAGTTAACCAAATCCCCCTATTTTAAAAACTTCAAGCACATATTTTTAATAGGTGGCTGTAAAAAATACATTTTCAAATGATACAAAAAAATGTAATGAAATTGTATTCTCATCTCTTTCTCATTTATTCTCTGCTATTTATAAAGGCATATTGTGGTAAATTGAAATGATTTTGTCAATGATAATGCTATATCTGGAATATATCGGACAAAAGTTACAAAACAGAGCAAGGTTCGGTCGGGTCGCGAGTTACAAACGATTAAACAGGTATGCACGTAATTAGAATTATGTAACTCAACTGACATCATACAGTAAAGGTGATGACTAATGGGAGATTTTCTCTTTGCATAGCTCACCCTAATAATGTAATTAATCTCTGGCGCCAGGCCTTCGATGGTGTACTCTATCTCGAGGCTTGAACCTATAACCTCATCCAGAGCGGGCTGAGCACCAGCACCATCAGATATATCAGGTTGGTACTGAACCTCATACTTCTGGATGTTACCGTTAAGGTTCCCAGGCAGCGCCGCTGACCATGATACAGTCAAGGAATTGAGCGTGATGTACAGAATCGCAATACTACCAGGGGGTGGGGCAACTGCAATAGTTTGATAGAAACATGGGTTATTACATTTTGTTTCTCTATTAATTTAATGCTAATGCCTTACAATGGATAGTGATACCCCTAGTGTACCATATCAACTGTCAGATAACCATAATTCGCTCACTATGACATTTTCACGTTTAACTCTACAAGCATTAACAATGATATCTTAAGTATTTGACTACGGATAAACATTATACAAATATCATGCCTTAAAGGGGTAGTTAAGTTTTGGTATAGAAGGCGCTGCACGAAATAATTTTGTTGTGAGATAATGAAAAACTGAAAGTATAATTAAAAAGAGCATACAATTTTAATTACCGAATAAACTTGATTTGATAAAAATCGGTTCAGAAACGGCTGAAATATAAATGAATATATCCGATCGAAATAAATCTGGCGCCCAGATTTATTCGATGATTTTTTAAACAAATTAAAAAATGCTTACACTTTTTCAAAATGTTCAAAAGAGGGTTTTAAATAGTTGTTGATGATCTCTCTATTTAATTATTATTTCAACAAAACATCACATGCATCATTTTGTATGAAAAATGGTTGAAACCAATGCTTTTTTTAGAAAGCACCCTCTTGTGTTTAAATTTCTCTTTTTGAATGATAACAGGCTTTTCAATAGTCGTTTGTAATTTTCTGTACCTTTCGTGCATGGTGGAGTTATAACGATTAGTTTGTAATGTTATTGTGCAGGTTTGGGTTACTGAAGCTCAGCCTTACCAAACTGTACTACTCCTTTAATTAAAAGAGTATAATCGGCCTTTAGACCTCGACTTTATGTTTTAACATCATTCTTACTTTCTTCTGCCGTCCTGACAACGATTGGGTTATTTCTAGCACTTTCTTCATCTTTGTTCCCCGCTGTTACGTATACAGTGTAGTCCAGATATGTTTGTAGGCCAGTTAGGAGCAACGATGTACTTGTTAAATCAGTAACAATCATCGATTCAGCACTTCCGCCCGAGGAGGAATAGCTAATCCTGTAGTAACTCATGTCACTCCTACACAAAAATGCAGATTCTGGCAGAGCCTAGAAATAAAACGAACATAACGAGACAGTTTTATTCGATGCATATAAAACATGTTATATTATCATATTCACTCAAAAATAATTTCCGTGAAACAATGAATAGCTTTCACCATAATTTTGTATTTACTACTGCACTAAATTGATTTATAAATAATGATAAAGACAATAGAATAAATGTTTCGACTTCTATGAATTTTTACATAAATACAGTTAAACAATAATTTTAGCAAAAAGTACTTAAAGGGATAGTTAGGTTTTGGTAAAGAGAGTACAGTTTTGGTCAAACTGAATTTTAGTAACCAAGACCTGCACCATTACATAACCAACTAATAGTTATAACTCCACCATGCTCGAAATGAATACTAAGTTACACATGACTAAGTGAAAAGCTTGTTATCATTTTAAAAACCTGTAAAATCTGAAGAGGGCGTTTTCTAAAACTCATTGGTTTCAACCATTATATAAAATATTTCACATGTGATGTTTTGTTGAAATAGTGATTAGATAGAGAGATAATCAACAACTATTTAAACACCCTCTTTGTAAAACAGGAAGCATTTTTGAAATTTTCTTAACGGCTGGTTCAAAATTATCGAATAATTGTGGGGCTCCACTATTATTACAAATTGTTATGTTTATGGATATTTCAGCCATTTCTGAACCAATTTTGATCAAATAAAGTTTATTCTGTCATTAAAATTGTATGCTTTTCCGAATTTGACTCTCAGTTTTTCATTATTTCACAAACAAACTATTTTGTTTCGCGCCCTCTATACCAAAATGTAACTATCCCTTTAAACTGACTATATCCACTCACGATGCACATCGATCACCATGTTCCCATAAGTAATGGTCTAAACGTAAAGGGAGCGACCTACCTGCCAGAAGACTTGTAGCTGCCTTGGATTCACTGCTCCCACCGCGACACCAGATGGAGAGGCTCTGGGCACTGCAGTAGAAAGGAAAATAATACCATGAACAATCATACAATTCCTGTAAATATTATATTATTGGAAAAGCTTTTTAATCAAAAATCAAGTAAGGAATGTGTTATGATCGTATATTAAAATATATGTTTTTCTTTCTCTAACCCACGCATCTTGGGCTGCTCCCATTATGTTCTTTGAGCAACATGTTTGATACACATGACATGTAGTGAGTTTATTTACTTACTTCCACACAGTGTTGTAGCAATCGTTGCTGGGGATCTCGGACCAGCGCCATTTGTTCCTTCCCTTGCGGCAGCCACACTAAACTCGTAGGCAGTGTCCGAGTCCAGACCACTTACGGACGCAGACGTCATACTTGCTCCAACTGTCGCTGCCTGTATCCAGTTTTCAGCCCCATACCTAGTGACGTATGCTGTGTATTCTATGATCGGGGGATCCCCCACGTCATCGAACGTCCAGCCTGACCATTGGAGGATAGCTGAAGAGGATGTCACGCTGGACACACTTGGTGGCTCATCAAGTACAGGCAGAACTGGAAATGTGACACATTGGGAACAATAAATGACCAATACTTTGTAGAACGTGTTGTCTGCACCTCATGGTATGTATTATATCGAATTGACTCTGTAAAGCCCTTTGAGCGTAGAATGTAACTGTTTAAATAATACATGCTGCTTCCAATGTGCACTTGCTTTGTAAGAACTAAGTAGTTTATATCAATCATTAATTATTTATGGGATAAGTTAGAATACGGAAGAAAGATTATGTCTAAAAGATACAAGGTTAACAGCCAGCCAGCCAGCCAGTCGAACATCAACCGCCACCACCCGCAGAGCAGCCTTGCGTCACCCACGTCCGCGACCAGCGAGCCGAGAGATTACAGCGCCGCCAGCGTCAACAGCCAGCCAGCCAGCCAGCCGAGCATCAAACGCCGCCACCCGCAGAGCAGCCTTGCGTCACCCACGTCCGCACCCAGCGAGCCGAGAGACTACAGCGCCGCCAGCGTCGGCAGCACACACAACGCGTCGCCGATAGCGCTCCTAATCGATAGTACGTCACCCGCGTCCGCAACCCGTAGCCTTATAGCCGCGCACGCCAACAAATCCCCACTCCTGACGACGGATAGTCAACCTTTTCGAAACGTCGAGTCCCTCCTACCATCCACCCTCTCCTCGCAATACCAACAGTCCTTTCTAGGACTATCAACAGTCCTTTCTAGGACTAACAACTGTCCTTTTTAGGACTCTCCTAGAAAGAATACCAACAGTCCTTTTCAGGACTATCCCAACAGTCCTTTCTAGGACTAACAACAGTCCTTTCTAGGACTACCAATTGTCCTTTTTAGGACTCTCCTAGAAAGAATACCAACAGTCCTTTTCAGGACTATCCCAACAGTCCTTTATAGGACTACCAACAGTCCTTTCTAGGACTATCAACAGTCCTTTCTAGGACTACCAACAGTTCTTTTTAGAACTCTCCTAGAAAGAATACCAACAGTTCTTTTCAGAACTACACGAACAGTCCTTTCTAGGACTACCATAGTCCTTTTCAGGGCTTACCAATCCACCCATCTCACATGGTGTACCCGTAAACCACACGTATTATATACACCACCATGGAAACCGATACTTACAAGCAACATTTAACTCAGCTCTACGGGGAGCCGACCCAAGTATCAGCCAGGCAACTACAGCGCAACCACGTCAAAGAAGCGAAACTCAAGAACCACCTCACATTTCTTAAACGCTGCCGTGACTCCAGCATTACCCCACCGGGGCTACAGCTCAAGTCTTCAATCGACACACCACGCGCAGAACAGATCCTACACAAGGCAGGATTAGCCTTAGTCAGAGAACGCATCGCCAACACCCGCCATCAGCTACACAACGTGAAACACAACATCCAAGCATCCGAAATCAACCTCTCCCAACAACTCCAACCTATCGACCTTAAGAAATGCCAAGCATTCAACTCCTCCACAGCCAAGAAAACGTTCCAGTCGACCCGACAGAAACAGATCGCCAAATTCAACCAGCTCCTAGCCAAGAACCAGCAACCAACCAGTACGTCAGCACCCACCAACACCAAGGACACCGCCATCAATCTCAGCGACCACAACCTCACAGCAGCAGAACACAACGTCTTATCATTAGGTCTAAACTTCGCCGTATCACCCAAGAAGATACCATTCTCCGAAGTAATACAACAATTTGAACCCAAACTAAGATTCATGAGCAGACCCGCAGCAGACAACATCCGACTTCAAGTCACTCAAGCGCTTTCAACAGCCAAGCCTCCACAACCCAACATCAGCAAACAAGAACAAACAGCCATCAAGGACTTACGCAACAATTCATCGATACACATTCTACAAGCAGACAAGGGAAACGCCACTGTACTACTCAACAAGCAAGACTACAATAACAAGATCACAGCCCTCATCGAGACCCCGACCTACAAGCAGCTCAAGAAAGATCCGACACAAGCCACTGAGAGGAAACTAAACCAGCAACTACTCTCACTACACAGACTAGACGCCATCCCCAAGCCACTCTACTTCCAGCTCCGTTCATCTTCAGCTACCTGCTCCATCCTATTTGGCCAGCCGAAGATCCACAAACCCGCCATCCCACTTCGTCCCATCATTTCAACCCGAGGATCGCCATGCTACAACACCGCTAGACACCTGACATCAATTCTTCAGCCTCTTGTAGGACAGTCACAGCATCACATCAACAACTCCAAGTATTTCATCGACATTCTCTCCAAGACAACCATACAAGACACAGACATCATGGTCAGCTTTGATGTTGAATCTCTGTTCACCAGCGTTCCTGTCACCGAAGCCTGCAGCATCGTCAAAGATCGACTCGAAGCTGACGACACACTCTCCGATAGAACCGCACTCACACCGGACCAAATTCACGACCTCATCATCTTCTGTCTCAACTCCACATCATTCAAATGGCGAGACAACTACTACAAACAACTACAAGGCGCAGCCATGGGATCACCACTTTCACCCGTCATAGCCAACATCTTCATGGAACACTTCGAAACAACAGCACTACAGTCATCTTCACATTCTCCTTCCCTCTGGCTTCGATACGTCGACGACACATTTGTCATCTGGACACACAGCAGAGGCGACTTGGACACCTTCCTCACCCACATCAACCAGCAACACCCGAGCATCAAATTCACCATGGAAACCGAAGAACACAACAGCATCCCCTTCCTCGACGTCCTCGTTACTAGAACGCCATCCGGTAAACCCGCCCACCAAGTCTACAGGAAGCCCACACACACCGACAGATACCTACACTACAGATCATTCCACCATCCAGCAGTTATTCAGTCAGTACCCAACACCCTCATCCGCCGAGCCCACCAACTGTCCTTTTTAGGACTCTCCTAGAAAGAATACCAACAGTCCTTTTCAGGACTATCCCAACAGTCCTTTCTAGGACTAACAACAGTCCTTTCTAGGACTACCAATTGTCCTTTCTAGGACTACCAATTATCCTTTTTAGGACTCTCCTAGAAAGAATACCAACAGTCTTTTTCAGGACTATCCCAACAGTCCTTTATAGGACTACCAACAGTCCTTTCTAGGACTATCAACAGTCCTTTCTAGGACTACCAACAGTTCTTTTTAGAACTCTCCTAGAAAGAATACCAACAGTTCTTTTCAGAACTACACCAACAGTCCTTTCTAGGACTACCATAGTCCTTTCCAGGGCTTACCAATCCACCCATCTCACATGGTGTACCCGTAAACCACACGTATTATATACACCACCATGGAAACCGATACTTACAAGCAACATTTAAGGTTTATATTATTAAAAAAGTTTTTCTTAAAATGAATATGATATTGCTCTTTAGTACTACACATAAATACTAAGCTATCTTACCATAAGTCAAAGTAGTCGTTGAAAAAGATACACTATTTTGACCAGCAGTGTAAACGCACAGATAATCTCCAGGATATACATTGTTGACATCAAAGACGACAGCAAGCCCTCCATCCTCTTCCATACTATGATCCCTCACGATCCCATCATTTACAACCTGGGTTCCGTTGAGACGATAAAAGTTCACAGCCCCCTCATTTGGCAGCGGGTTGCCAGTGACGTGACAGGTGAATGATACCATTGACAGAGGATTCACCTTCTCGTTGGGAGTAACCCGTGTTATTCCTGAAAAGAACGTGAAAGGGAAAATTCAAAGAGTGTTATCAATAACTACATTAATTTATAATATTCGGGAACCTGGAGTGCGACTTATTAGTTTGGAAATTAATAACAGAATCTAGAGGGGAGAGAGAGAGAGAGAGAGGGGGGGGGGGGGGGGGGGGGGGTAATGGGAGAGAGAGGGGGGGGGGGGGGGGGGGGGGGTAATGGATTATTGTATAGGCATGGAACCGTGTCAACATATATTATGATAATCAATCAACCAAAATGTGAGGGATTTCTTCGTTTATCAAATTGTTTTAGAAAAACACATTTATCAAAATAACGGTTAAATTAGAAATGTTGAGGTTTTCCATGTTGAGAATCTTACAAGAATATATAAGAGTTTACATGTTATATATAATCATAAAAGTCTTGTCAGGGGGAAATTGCAAGATGTAGACGTTGATAACCGTACCTGTTGCAAATACATTGCCAAACCAACACAGTCATAATCTTTGAATATAAATTAATTCCATGGAAACATTATCAATACGATTGAAGAACTTTTGGGTTATGTTTTGCGAAGGTAAGCTGATGATTGGTAGGACAATTAACGCCGCTTGTAACAGCTCCCTCAGTTAAATGTCCTGGTATATATATATAGGTGGCTACCCAAAATTCTATTTTTAAAAGTTTATTATAACGGATGTCACTATTTAACATAGTACGAGAAGGCAAGACTTCTCTCCACACGCATGGTTAATAGATGGTTTGTCGATAAAATTGGTAAGCAATATTTGTTTTGCTAATAATCATTATATTCATTATAATCATTGTAACATAAAGGCTTTTGTGATGTTTGTCTTGATTGGCAAAACCGAATTAGAACAGAACCAAAGAAAATTTACTCGTATACGTTTGTAGTATCTTACCATACTGACAATCTGGCTCAAGCCATTGACCAAAGCACTGTCCATTACAAATCCCAGTCACTTTGTTACATGCTTGATCCGCGCAGTGGCACTGCTCAGCGCAATCAAGTCCGTAGAAACCTCCACGACATTCTGATATGAAAATGCAATACAGTTGTCTAATTACATGGCAAAGTTATAATGACTGTGTGATAAAACAAAACGTACAAACGTGTTTTCGTTTGCCCTTTTTTTCATTAGCTTGTTTGATTGGTTTCATACTCGTGGTAGAGATAAAAATGTTGCTTAATTTTCACGGTATAGCGACTGATGCTCTGGTTTATAAAATGCTGCAATTATGTTCTTCGCACTCATTTTCATTATTTGTACACCTTTAAAGACACAAGTTAGCTCAGTTAAACATTTCATTTGAAGGAATCTTTGTATAAGATATATAACAACATACACAAGCGTGTCCATGTAGACAATATACCGTGTACTGAACAATTCATCAATATAACTTTCTTCATCATCGTGCATTTAAATGCCTAATGTTTACTTATATACAGTATCTTAAGAAAATGTAAAATGATTTCACTCCTACCTTCACAAAAGACATGTCCATCATACAAATTATACCCAGCAGCACAATCATGTTGAGGACATTCCCTGGTAGTCATGTCACATGCAACATTGTCCAGACAATGACACTTGTTAGTGCATTCACTTCCATAGTAACCAACATCACAGGTATCAGGGACTAAACGAGAGAACAAATCAAATTGTTAAACACAATGATAATAAACTACTATATGTAATATGGAAAATGACTAATACTATTTCAAAAGCCTATACATATCCGACTTTGTAATATCACTGTGTAATATCATTTGTGGCCTTTTATAGACAGGTTTGATGATTAAAAGCAATAATATTGAGTCATGTGAGACTTACTTTGGCAGTTGTCTCCTGACCACCCTGTCTCGCAGTCTCCCGGACAAACCCCCGAATATCTGTTACACGCAGCTCCTGACGCACAGTGGCAAGACTGAGTACATCCAGACCCAAACGTTCCATCAGAACAGGCTATCAATAAAACAAAATCAAGTGTAAGTTCAACTTAATATTAGTATTGTGCTATAAATACAACTTCATAGATTTTAAGTCTGAGCACATCCATCACCGACAGTTTTAGTAGGAAAGGTTTTAAATTAAAACAAAAATTAAGTGTACTTTCAACTTAATGTTAATCTTTTGATATACATACAAACTCATGTCTCAAGTTTCATGTCTGAGTGCATATATAACTAAAATATTCCATCTGTGCAGATCATATCTCCAACCATTAATATAGTTCTAAGCCGCGCACTATTAAAAATGAACCATGATATCAACATGAAACTAATGGGTAACTTCGAACAAATCAATACAAGCTCCATTATCAATGTAATTGAACTGAACAGAAAGTATTTTACCATACATCTCTTCACAAATTGAGCAATTTTTACCTTAAGTACAACTGTACAATTTGTCAGTTTTTATATTAATACCAAAAATTAGTAAAAGAAAATGAGTCATTATCATAACATTGTAAAACAGAAATGGTGCACCAAACAAATGTATTACTAAAATAAATGACACAAAATCTGGTAAATTGATTTGAAATGTCATTATAATCAGATAATTGAAATTGAATCTGAATGATACAGGTAGTCAAATAAAATGAGTATTACACAATGTCATATAACATGGCTAACAGAAAGTATGTTTTAAAGGAGTTTGCTACCTTGAGTGCAAGCCAAGCCCTTAAATCCTGCATCGCAAGAACAGCCGTATGGGTCAGGAAGGCAGAAAAGGAATCTGCTACACTTATCAGTTGCATCGTCGCTGTAACTGCATTGGAATTCACAGTTCAGACCATACCGATTCCCACCGTTGTTCCTGCAAACTGGAAATACACGTAGGTAGGGTGAAAAGAAGATGTTGAATGGAATGTTCTACTCTACCACATTAGGCATATATGATCTTTTATTTTCGCTTTTGCATTTGTTTTCCCGTTAAAAGGTTAAAGTGATTCAGGTAAAGTGTCCAAATCCACGAAAATGACTTGGAGCTTCCTCGTTTCTCTTCTACCGTGTTGTTTAGCTTATGGTAAGAGAGGAATAAAATAGGGTTCGATTTTTTCAAATGTCCCTTTAGTATGAAGATAATTATCATTTAAATCTTTTATTTCAAAAGCGTTAATCAACGTCTTTGGTGACCTTTGACCTTGTCGTGCCTGCTATATTGTGTCCGATCCCCGCCCGGCTATATTGCATACAGTCATAGACGTACGTTCGTAGAGAGCCGTACGTAATACGTGTACGATACGCGTACAGCTACAGCGGTAGTGAGCGAAGTACTGTGCATATTTGCATTGTGTACTAAATACCACTAGCAAATTTGTTGAAGAAACCGTTTGAGAATCTACAAATAAAATGCGAATGAGAATGCGGCCTGGGAGGAGATCTAGAGGTTCATCAAGAAGAAAAAACAACAATTTGGTTGATAATTGAGATGCATGCAGAGCTGAGTCTGAGAAGCTGCAGGTGATCGAAGACGACACGTACACGGTCATGCACGGCCGGGACACTCAGCGCCGATCGAAGCCCTGGGCTAAGGTACGTAGATCACCAATTACAGAATCAGCAATTCAAGTTTGAGTGTAGATCGACAAATCTATCGCTTTCATGGTCTCTTTGACATTATTATTGTCTTTTTCACTGTGAAAATGACAATGATAATCATGTCAAAGAGGCCATGAAAGCAATAGATTTGCCGATGTAGTTATGTTGATATCTCTTTTGTTATGACTTACGATTATGAAATGATGGGCCTTCTCAAATTTGATATAGAATGGGTAATCCGTTTTTTGTGTTTTTTTATCGATGCTCATTTTTGATAATGTTAGGTCTATGGTCTGGAATGCACTGTGTCTGTGTAGTACTCGGTCTAACTCAAAAGACAAAAGTGAAATGTTGCAAAATAAAAAAATTATTGTCATTGTGAATTGTGGTGGTCAGGTGGTGCATTGGGTGGATTGATCCACCTCCGAGATGGTCCGAGATGATACTTTAGCGGTCTTGACCTCGTAAAGTACGAAGAACCGTGGTCTCGGCCTCGAAAATGTCGAAAATTTTAAACCAATACTAAATCATACTCTCGGCTTCGGAAATGTTGTACGACTACGTCAAATATGTCAAACTTTCTGTACCGGCCCGCCGCCCATGTTGTTGCCGTACAAAGCCGCATAGCTCTGCTCCCTTGTGTGACCCACCTCACCCCCCCCCTCCACCTCCATGGAAAATTCCGGCTAATCTGCAAATCTCTTACTTCAGGACAAGTTTTTTTTCATTAGATATTAGGCTTGGCAATCAAAAACCTTGGATGATCAGTTTTTTCTTTTTGTCTTACATAAGGCAATTGACTTTCCATACCAATTGCCATCATTAAGCAACTTTTTGATTTTTATCCTCATTTTATAGCATTGGATGTGGCTGTTCTCTTCGACATTATACATAGAGGATTTCCGAGTACCGATAGAATGGACGTGCAATCTGCATGCTGACACGACTCACTCGATTTGTGCTGGTGGTGACCCCGATTGACTTATGGTTAAGGTAATTCATTGAGAACCTTTTTCTTGGACTGTGGACAGAGATAAATGATAGATCTGTGTTCTGAAACTAGAATTTCATCTTCAAATTAGCAGGCAAAATCAATGAGAGTTTATTTTGGCATATCATTGTGTGTCAATTGCTATACTTGCACAAAGTGATCTCACTGGGATTCGAAACTGGGAAAACAACACAGATAAATGTCAGAGGAGGAAAGAATGTGCATTGAGCGCATATTTTGAAAACTTATCATGGGCTTGATTGTTATGTTATATAACAGAAAATCTCAATAAACAAGGGCCGACATTACTGGACATGAGAAAAGATTCACAATGCATTGTAGAATTTGCATTCCCTTACACCATTTTCAGAATGATGAAAATTATTTTAGCATGATTTTACTTTGTATCTCTGCAATATTTTCAGAATGTGGACCTTAGATTTATTATTTTGCTTATTAGAGACAAATGCATTAGGCATACTGTATACTGTATACTGTATACCGATTGAAAAACAGATGAAAACTGCTACTGAAAAATTGACAATGGAATAAAATTAGAGTCAATAATTATAGTGTAGCTTTCGATCCTAACAGCTGAATAACAAACTGAAGGGAAAATAACAAATTTGGTCCATGTTGATTAGAAATCAAATCCTATTTTTACTACATGAATACATGTTTGTGGTTCTTTTTGTGCAATAAGTGCACATGACTTACACATTACTATTTATCTGATTGCATTCCTTTTTTCACAAATCTCACCCTCTCTATAGATTTCTTCAAGACCCATCAAGATTCTACACACCCACTATACCACACCACCCAGAACAAATAACCAGGCCGCCAACACCCAAGTTCTCGCAGACCCTTCAGTCGCCATGCTCATACCCTGCGGGAAACGGACCCACAACGTCCATTAGCAAGGAACTAAGCTAGCAGGTTTTTGCAAACGGGGAATCTTGCAGTTCGTGTGCAAAATCAAGAACTTCCTACAGTAACAGCGGGCCGACCGTTCTTGGGTTTAAATCTGCGACACACTTTGGTCAGAATTATTCCGGTTATTATGCGACGGCACGATACAGCTCTATGGTCAACCAATCAACATGCTTGTAGCGAGGTAAACATTCAGCACATTGCTATCATGTGTAGTACATAGACAATTAGTTGGCGTGTTAACAATACAAGCCAGCCATGCGTTGTCTATACATTGCTTGTGACAACGAGATGTGACGTCATGCAGTCTACGAATGTACGTCCGCCTTCACCAAATTAGCGAAACTGCTTGTCAACGAAAGTTATTTGAGCGCGGTGAACGGGGCAATAGATCGCTCCCTGCGTCGTTGAAAGCTCTGTACGTCGCTGAGCGAAAACACCATAATATTGGAGCAGGACTTCTAGCGTATGAGACATGTTAGATGTGGACGTCGACCGTGGGAAGTGGCAGGGATGTTCGGCCAGTGATTGCCCACAGATCCCTCACCATGCTGATGCCAAATTAACCCGTTCCCTACGAGTTTATGAAATCCCCATAGACTTTGTACACAACCCACTTGGTTCCTGTGGTCAAGGGGTTAAGGCCCTACCGATAAGGCCTTCAAATTGATATATAGCATAAACAGTTCATTTATCAAATACAACTCTTTAGCATGGAATTATTCACGCACACATTTTGGCAAAAATTAACAAAACCTTATTATAACAAGCACCTCGGGCACAATTGGATTGAATACCTTATGTCGGGTATCTTGTGTCTGGGCTTAAAAATAATAAAATACAAAGATCCTTGACGTGTAAAATTATCATCGCTGTATCCGGTACCTCTTGTTAGGAGGTTCCACTGTATCAACAAAGATAAGTTTTGTTGCGGGAAGTAACAATGACCGAATAGTGCTCATAGCAACAATCTGTTATCTTTTTCAAATTCAATCAAAATAAATTTGATAATATATCTTTCATGTCTTCCCTATTACATGTGATAAAGGTAATTATGATTTAATGAAAAAGGATGTTTTTAATTTGTAGTTCAAATCAGTGGGCAGTACGGTACCTCGTTATAAGCGAGCTAAACGGGGTTTCCCTGTATGACATAAATTTATCATTTTTTAAAACTCAAACAAACCATTGTTTTTCTCAGATGAAATACTAATAAATAATATGATTCAGAATAATTGTACAAGGTTATTGATATAATGTATGATTGAAGTTGCTAATAACACCCATGAAGAAATGTGAGTGTGTATCACTATGCCAATTGTCCTTTTAACCCTCCTTTTGCTTGGATTCACAGAGGCTTGCCCTATTATGTGCAGGGTATTGAAGGGTCGGCCAACTCAATTGTATTTTTCATAGATCAGGATCAACCAAATGGCTAGGTGGACAATGTATGAGACACAATTATGCACAATGATCTGATATTTATTCTTTGTGTAATGTAGCTTTGTTTATTTTATAGTGATTTAGTTTTGTAAATTTTGTTGTTCCAATTCATTCAAATTCGAATGTAACAATTGCTATATTGTATTGTTTATACTATGTATGTTTTGATGTTCAATGTACACTGATCCTTTCAGCACTGCTGCTGATCAGTTTGAAATGTATACCAAAATAAATAAATAAATAAATAAATAAATAAATTCACAGAGACACTACATGATCTGCACACATCCAAAAGTTGAATCAATCACCCAGTATTTCATTTTTTGTAACAGTTGCTTCTGCATTTATTGAAAAATTAAATACAAAGTATCCAAATAACAATAATTGCATATTGTTATATAATTGATTTTCATAAAATGTGAAAATGCTGTGTAAATACACAAGTTATTCAACAATTTGCATTGCTTCAAATTTCAGGAATGTAAATCCTACTTCAAAAAAGTACAATTTACCAGCATACACAAACAGGCGATTTTGTTAGTTTGAAATGTAAACAATGCACACATAGTACCAGGTAAAGGGGGAAAACGGCTAGAAGCATGAAAATGTACAGTCAAACCTGTGTACCATGACTGCCAATCAAAGTGGCCACTGTAGAAAGGTGATCACTATAGACAGGTTCCATTACATTCCTTTTCTCTGCAAGGGATCATGTTTGGTGGCCATTATAGGCAGGTTTGCTGCTATAAAAAGGTGGCTGCTATAACAGGTTTGACTGTACTTGAATGTAAATGTGGGCTCTGTGTAGTGATGTATCCGCAGAGTATGTGTGAGTGTGGGTGTGTGTGTGTGTGTGCGCATGTTAGATACTAACACAAAACAGACTTGTAGTTATTTGCAACTGGTTGACATAAAAGATAAATAATGTGCTCACACTGTCTGAAAATCTATATCTTTCATTCACTGTGTTATTAAAAAATAAGGAGTACATGGGGAGCAACCTCTACATGCAGTGATGTTGCCTGGGGGCGCATCCCCCCTAATAATTTGCCATAAAAATACAAAACATCACATGAATAGATTGGGGTATGACAGGGTGAAGGGTGGGGGATATCTCTCCTTTGCATAACTAGCATACTTCTAAAGATATACATACAAATAATCTACCCACATACCCTCCCCAAATGTCGCCTATATATAGACATGCATATAAACATCACAGGAATAGATTGGGGGTATGACAGGGTGAATGGTGGGGGATATATCTATCCTTTGCACAACTAGCATACTTCCGAGGTGATACATACAAAAAGTCTACCCACATACCCTCCCCAAATGTAGCCTATATATTATAGACATGCATGTAGGGTGTATGCCTGTTTCTATAATGGTTTCAATCATGTGGTCCCGAGGTCATGCTTTCTTGAATTCTAGTATATTCCAAGGTAAGGAACACACTGCACATTTTTTCGAGTGAAAAGTTGCAAAAGCTCCCTACTGTGGGAGGGTCGATAGTGCGATACCCCTCCCACACCATCCCTGCTCCCTTCCACGACCCCACCCCCACTTTTCAAAATAGTCATGCCACTGCAAGAAAGCCAATAATGTATTATACAGGGGGAACATTCTGTAGAAAAAAATATACGGTGTGCCCCCTTTCAGTTTGACCCGCTATTCCATTGTCTCCATGAAAAATGAATACACAATATGGCGGATATTGCCTACTATATGAGAGAGGGAGAGTGAGTAATTATATAAGAAAATTTGAAAGAGAACAATGGAAATTCAGAATATGCGTACGTGGAGTTGCTTTTATTTGGTAGCTACGGTAGCTGTAGTTATTACGTTCACGCCCAGGCCACCCGGCGGGCGCGCAACGGGCAACGCGATCACGGGCTGAACCTCCCAGATAGACACGGCAGCGCAATTCAACGAGTCGATGTACCCTCGACTGTTGAGCTGAGCCGATGTGTACATGTACGGGTGCGCATATCAACGGCCGGACCATCATTCCTATGACAAATTTACGGTAAGCCATCAGTTTTCGGTGATAAAATATGAAATCAATATTCCCTTTTTTCACGAGGTAAACGGTTTTCGTTTTCTTTCAAACTTTCACAAATCTTTCAATTGTATTTTACAATGATATTGATATAGGATTGAAGTCTCAAATGTCATTTTGTGCAATATCTGACACTTTACCTGAATCACTTTAAATCAAAATTTTATTCTCATAAATACTACTGTTTTTAAAGGGTACCACCTGCCAAAAATAATATTCTTATAAATAAAAGGTAACTTTTTTTAGTAGTCCATTCCACCAAAAAGTTAAGAAAAATATGTTTCCAGAAAAATTATATTTAATTGGATAGCGCATCACCATGGGTCTGCATACAAAGACTATACTTTGACTAGCACGAACGCATCGTCAGTAAATATATTGTCTCCAAACGTACGCGTAAATAGAATTGGCACAATCTCAATGTTTGGCGTGTACGGAACCACCCAGCTAGCCACCTGACGTTGGGCCGATGTCGGAATTTGGTTGCCGGATGTCGGCATATCGCCGTTGGCTCGAGGTTAAAATGTCCGCCAGCCCAACATCGTCACGACGTCATTTTTGTGATATATTGGCATAACGTCATTTTCCGACAATGGCCCAACATCATCTCATGACATGATGTTGGGCCATTGTCGGAAAATGACCTTATGCCAATATATCACAAAAATGACGTCGTGACGATGTTGGGCTGGCGGACATTTTAACCTCGAGCCAACGGCGATATGCCGACATCCGGCAACCAAATTCCGACATCGGCCCAACGTCAGGTGGCTAGCTGGGCATGAGACCATAATGGTTCCGTATAAGTGGTGGTAATTAATTGCATTGTGTATGAATTATACAACCCTTTGCAAAGAGTTGGCATCTATTTGATATAACACATTGGTACCAAAATATATGAGTATGTATTGTTCTTTGGCTGGTGGTCCCATTTAAAAGGGTTCCATGTGAAACAGATCGCCTTGGGTCATAACAGTTTGCTTCTCTATAGCTCACTATTTTTCGTTCAAATCAAAGAAGACATATTCCCGGTATCACAATCCGATAATCGCGATATTGATTTGTATTTTTATAAAAATATATCTCATTTACAATTTGCTGGAGAAAAAGGTTGAGTCTTCCAGGTGTTTGAACAGTGGCCACTAGTGGTAACTTGAATGAACGTAATATGTATGAACAAAATTTCAACAAATTCTTGCACGATTTCTAAACCCTAAATCAACACAAGCACATAAAACAGAAATCAATAGATTGTTTATACGGTTTCAACATATCAACATTTTGAAATGTGTGAATTGAACTATAAGTTACTTGCATGATTGAAAGCAAATTAATGGGGCTAGTTTATTCTGTAACAAAACTACCAAAGACGTAGCCATGTTTTTCAAAGTAAAATAACAACATAATGATACTATCAGAATGTTCCTAGGCACAGATTGTCCGCTTCTAATGAATGTTCCTATTATGATTACTCGAATATTGAACAATTTCTAGACACACTGTAGAATGCCCCTAGTACGCCCAAATACTCACTGTCAAGGCAATTTGGTCCTTTGAAGTTGTTCGGGCAGATGCAGAGTCCAGACTGGTCATCACACACTCCTCCATTGTAGCACTTATCACACACCCCGACACAGTCTGGGGGTCCCCACATATTGGCTGCACATTCTAATGTTTGAACATAAAAACAAATAGCAAATAAAGCACCATGAAACCATGAGTAAATAATACGTATATACATTATACCACTGGCCACCTACCCTAGTTTATGCTTGCACCGCTCTATCACGTAATATTACGTCAGCTAGCCTTCACGATAGTCAGTTTTGTACTAAACGTGACACTCAACCGAATTTTACACAATCAATTACACTTGACGCTTCCAATTCATTTCAATTAAAATGTGTGTAGTGAAAGTAGTTTTGAATTTGTCTTAATTTGTTCTGATATACATTTGAGTAGCCAATTAATGAAGTGTGCATTGGGTTGACACATTGATTATTCTTGGAAGTCCAAAGAGTTAAGTTCATGTCATGTGTGGAAGCACTGACACTGTGATTTCCTTTAAAAGGGCATAGCGCCATCTAGTGGCCAGTGATAGTGATGCTAACAAATGGAAGGCAGAGGATTGTTTTGAGGAACCAAATTGCCCTTTATCCAGAGCATCCTGGTTTTTGGGGATTCAGTTTGATACTTTTGGAGGCAAAGAGGTTAGTTGAGACATTGATTTACTTACTTTTGTAAAATGTTGAATTATGAGCTAGAAAAGACAGCTTATTTTAATTGTTTGCCCAGTAAAGTGTAAGTGGTCCTATGGTAATACAGTAATGTACCTGACTTTTATGTGCATGTATTAATGTATTACTTGTGTATACAACCGAGTGTGTAATGGTGTGCAACATTGGTGTAAGGCTAAGTCAAGCTTTAGGATTGGACATTTGTGTATACTACAATCTCTGAATATGAGAATAAGGTGAATAGTGAGGCCAATCAATGATATGTTGATAAATAGCACTTTTAAGTGCTGGGTGTTGATTGAAGTTGGACAGGTCATTTGGTCATTTGTTTGGGTAACCTTGTGATGAGAGCCTTGCCGCAATGTTGCTACATCTCATGTAAAATAAGGCATCACACTTTGAAATGATTAGGAATGAGTTATAATTTGAAGGCATGTTCTTTATATAATCACGTACTACTTCTCTTGTTGAATCAGGAACTCCTCAGATTATTTGCCCTTTGTGGAAAACTGATACATGACAAAGTTAAATATTGATATAATATAGGTCACATAATACGTCAATTTATATTGAAACAAACTTCAAATCTTGAAATATGTCGCCACAATCTTAAGATTAGTGTGCATATTTGCCCTTCATGAGTGAATTACATTGGCAATATTTATTGTCGTTTATGAATGTCAAATGATTTATGTGAACTATACTTGATGACTGCTATGTACATGTAGTTATGATCCCTTTTTGTATTTTGTATTTTGTTACAGTTTTCACGGAAACAAGGAATCGAGATCCGTACGTCGAATAAAAGAACGGAACACAATGAATTTCCTGTCGAAACCTTTGTTTATTTCAACGACCTCAACAACAGTCACAGTGAAAACTCTGCTCATCATCGCCGCGTTATTATCGACGGTCTGAAAGATGTCAGAGACTGAAGAGCAAGCAACGGCTGAGGGTGGCAGAGAACCGAAACCCACTGAGAAAGGCAGCCAGTATCAGCTGGATGTCAAGACAAAGAACTGGAAGAGTGCTGTCAGAAGCTGGAGGAGGACAGCAAACAAGTTAAGAGAGATCTTAGTGGATGACGTTCAACCATCCAGCATTAAGGACAGCCGCGATCACTTGCAGGAGTTAATGAACAAGGCCATCACTGCTCAAGCTAGCCTCGCTGAACTGTCTGCTTCCCTGGACATTTACGATGACAGCGAGGATAAGCAGGATGAAATAGAGGAAGAGCACTCCTCTTTGATGAAGGACACGTTGAGAACTCTGCTTCAGTTGCAGAGCGAAACATCACAAGCTGGTGCTCGGTCATCTCCCTCTTCGAAAGAAAAAAGGCAGTTATGCCAAGAATGGGTGAACCATTATTCGAAAGCAGCTGCCCCTGTCACAGAAGGTTCTCCGCAAAAAAAGGAAGACAAGGCAGAGAATGCTTCCAGCGTTGAAAGAGGAAACCGGATGGAGAGAGAAGACAGGGTGGAGGCCACCAATGAAGAGAGCACCTCTCATGCTGAAACAGCATCACAACGGACTGCAGAGTCATCAAGACGCAATAACGAAGGGGCAACCGTAACCAGCAATCTGATCGAGCTTCTTCGAATGAATCGATTGCCAATACCAGAGCCAGAGATATTTGGTGGTGACTCTCTTGACTACACCCCTTGGAAGAGAAGCTACGATGCCCTCATTGAACATCGTGGTATACCAGCTGGGGAGAGATTTTACTTTCTTCTCAAATACCTGAAAGGAGAGCCAAAGGTGTTGGTGCAGGGATACTCAATGCTGGGTGACGATGCTGCATACAATGAGGCTACAAAAGTACTGCAGGAGAGGTATGGAGATCCATTCGCCATCTCTAACGCCTTCAGGGACAAACTTGATGCATGGCCAAAGGTTGGATGCAAAGATTCTGCTGGACTTCGCAGACTTGGGGACTTTCTTCGGCAGTGTTGTACTGCATCCAAATATGTTCAACACTTGCACCACTTGGACGATGAGAGGGAAAATAGAAAGCTGATGACTAAACTCCCTGATTGGTTGGTAGCAAGATGGGGGCGGACGGTTGCGAAGTGTAGGCGAGATAAAGGCACCTTTCCACCTTTCTTTGTCTTCGCCCAGTTTGTAAACGACGAAGCCATCATCGCTTGTGACTCAGTCACATCCCTTCAGCCACCAACATCGAAAGGAAGAGGACAATCGGCTCCAAAAGCAAGAACTCTTTTGACTGGTGCTCAGGGTCAAAGGCCAACAGACAATGAAGGAAAGAAGAAGCAGACACTCTCTTGTGTCTTCTGTAGAGGACAGCATCTCCTAGGGGAATGCACATCATTCACTTCAGAGACCCTGGAGGCCAGAAGAAAGTTTATCTTCAATCATGGCCTGTGTTTTGGCTGTTTGAGATCAGGTCATCTGTCAAAGGACTGCAGGAGAAGGAGCACTTGCTCTTCATGTAAGAGACGACATCCTACCATCCTCCATGATGATAACTGGAAGGAAAGACATCAACGGAGAGATGCTGCTAAAACAGATACAGAAGGAACACAGTCTTCCAGGTCACAGGAAACACAGACGTCTAGGTCACACGTATCAGTCAACAAAGACGCATATCGAATGTCCAAGACATCAACGATAGTTCCGGTTTGGCTATCCCATGAATCAACTCAGGGCGAGAGATTGGTGTATGCTATGTTAGACACCCAGTCGGACACCAGCTTCATCTTGGACAAGACCAAGAATGCTATTGGAGTTGAAGGGACAAAGGTAAACCTGCTTTTGTCAACAATGACATTAGCCGATGAGAGGGTTTCGAGTGAAAAGCTATGCGGCCTCAAGGTGAGGGCGTTCAATGGAACGAAGGAAGTACGTCTACCTCCTACATTCACTCGTAGCATTATGCCGGCCAACCGAGATCATATCCCCACGCCAGACACTGCGAAGGCCTACCCTCATCTCAAGGACATTGCACAGTATATGATCCCTCTTCAGGAATGTGAGATTGGACTTCTTATCGGATACGACTGTGCGAGTGCCCTCACTCCCCGTGCTGTGCTCGTCTCTCCGGACGAGAAGGGTCCCTTTGGCTTAGAGACGAATCTGGGATGGAGTATCGTGGGCACGGTGGAGTCTAATTATAAAGACAGTGTAGAGGACCAACTAGGCTGCAGTCATCGAATAACGGTGCATGTTCTCCCCGAGAGCATGCAAAGGGATGGATATCCGAATGGAGTGATGTTCTCTCATAAATCCATGGTAAAGGAAGAGATCGTTCCTCATCAAGTCCTAAGGCTCCTGGAAGCTGATTTCGCCACCGACAAGAAACAGAAGCCTTACTCACAAGATGACACAAGGTTTCTGAAAAAGATGGAGGAACAAATTCATGTCAATGAAAGAGAACATTATGAGATGCCTTTGCCATTTCGTGATGAGAACCCAGCCTTGCCAAACAACAGATTTCTCGCAGAAAAGAGACTTGACCATCTCAAGAAGAAATTTGAGAGAGATCCGGCTTACCACGATCAGTATACCAGGCAAATGAACACCCTCTTCAGTAAAAAGTATGCAGAGATGGTATCAGGATCAGGAGAACAGGGCAAAGTCTGGTACATCCCCCACCATGGAGTGCAGCAGCCCAATAAGTTGAGGGTGGTATTCGACTGCAGCTCACAGTTCAAAGGTGACTCCCTCAATGCCCATCTACTGACAGGACCAGACCTGACGAACGCCCTCATCGGAGTGTTGTGCAGATTCAGGACGGAGGAGATAGCCTTTATGTGCGACATAAAGGAAATGTTTCACCAGTTTCACGTGAACCAAGAGCATAGGGATTATCTCCGATTTCTTTGGTGGCCGAATGGAGATTTTCGTCAAGAACCCATTGACTGCAGAATGAATGTGCACCTTTTCGGTGCAGCATCGTCTCCGGGATGTGCTAATTTCGGCTTGAAGCAGATTGCGAGTGATCATGCCATGGAATTTGGACCAGATGTAATGGAGTTTGTACATCATGACTTCTACGTAGATGATGGACTCAAATCTGTTGCCACAGTAGAGAAGGCAGTAGATCTGATGTCGAGAACAAGACAGCTGTGTAAGAAGGGCGGTCTACACTTACACAAATTCATCTCAAACTCAAGAGAGGTGCTAGAGTCTGTTCCTGAAGAAGACAAAGCAAAGGGCACCTCCAAAATAGATCTCGTACACGATAACCTGCCAGTGCAGAAGGCTCTTGGAGTGCAGTGGTGCATCGTGTCTGACACATTCCAGTTCAAAATCACCTTTAACGAAAGGCCATTAACCAGACGAGGCATCTTGGCTACAGTGATGTCAATCTACGACCCACTTGGCCTCCTGGCGCCCGTTGTGTTGAAAGGAAAGATGATCTTGCAAGAGTTATGCAGAAGTGCAGCTGACTGGGATGATCCCCTACCCGATGCCCTCCGAGCTGAATGGGAGAGGTGGAAGACTGATCTACTTCAACTTGAAAGAATCTCCATCAACAGATGTTACAAACCAGATGACTTTGGAGAAATTAAGAAGGTTCAGCTACATCATTTCTCTGACGCCAGCAACGTTGGTTATGGACAGTGCACGTACATGAGACTTACAAATCAACAAGAGAGGCAACATTGTGTGCTGGTGAGGGGAAAATCCAGGGTTGCTCCTCTCAAGACAACGACAGTGCCCAGGCTTGAACTGACTGCTGCTGTATTGTCAGTGAAAGTAAGCTCATTTCTTCAGGACGAACTAGATCTCAAGAATGCCGAGCAAGTTTTCTGGACCGACAGTCGTGTGGTCTTAGGCTACATAAGGAATGAGACAAGAAGGTATCATGTATTCGTAGCCAATAGAGTGAGACAGATCAGGGATGAATCATCGCCCTCACAGTGGCATCACATCGACACAAAGGAAAATCCTGCAGATGGTGCCTCCAGAGGGCTTGGAGTTGATCAGATTGAGACATCCAGATGGCTGACTGGCCCCAATTTCCTATGGGAGAGGGAAATTCCAAATGACAAGAAGGAAGATGGGAGTGAAATCCTTCTTGATGATCCCGAGGTGAAGCGGACCCAGGCCCATGCCTCAATCAAAACCACAGATGAGTTTGAGCTTGATCGTCTCAATCGCTTTTCCAGTTGGCATAAAACCAGAATAGGGGGACGAACTTCGTCGGTGCAGAGAACGAACTCGCAAAGGCATGGAAGGAGATGTACCATGAAAGAGTGAAGAACAAGTTACTCCAAGAGGAGTGCGACTATTTCGACTTCACCTTCAACTTCCCTTCCTCAAGTCACATGGGAGGGGTATGGGAACGCCAAATTCGTTCGGTCCGTAGAGTACTTGAGGCACTACTGTACCAGAATGGCCAGCAGCTGGATGACGATGGTCTACGGACATTGCTATGCGAGGCGGCAGCCATTGTCAACAGTCGTCCGCTGTCGGTAGATTTCCTCAACGACCCGAATTCTCCAGAACCACTGACTCCAAATCACCTGCTGACCCAGAAGTCGAACGTGATACTACCACCGCCTGGTAGCTTCCCTCGAGAAGACACATATGCGCGAAAACGGTGGAGAAGGGTCCAGCATCTAGCAAATGAATTCTGGTGCCGTTGGAAGAAGGAATACCTGAGCCAGCTCCAAACGCGAAAAAAATGGACTGCCCCACAGCGTGACATGCAAGTCGGAGATGTTGTGATAATTAAAGACGATAACGTTCCTAGAAATAGCTGGCCCCTGGGAAAAGTTGTTGAAACCTATGCATCCGAGGATAATCATGTTCGCAAGGTTAGGGTCGCAGTGGGTAATGCGAAACTGAACGGACAGGGGAAGCGAACTGGCCCACTGTGCTATCTAGATCGTCCGATCCACAAGTTAGTTCTGTTAATTCCGCGTGAAGATCGGGCGTAATTCCCGGCCAAGGAGCCAAACATATGTGTTTAATTTTGCGAAAATTAGACCCACAAAGTTAATTAAACTGCGCTAAGGAACATTTGATCTTAAATCGCGAAAGGAACTCAAAGAACTGAGATAACTGGAGAAAGATTTATTTGAAAGGTGGTGCATAATTGATTTAAGGTCTGAATTTAAGACTATCTAATACTTCGATCTTTAAAATTTGATTAATTTTGTAATTTTGATGTACAAGAGGCAGCAGACATTTATAATGAAGTACCTCTTATGATGGGTTTAGGTCTGGCAGAAAAGACCACCGGGTAGATGTTACACTTGTTAAAGGCGGGTCTGAGTGAAGACTAAATTTGTTATATGACTATTTTGTCCTTTATTTTTGGACCAATTTATGTATGCAGGATACAGCATAAGAACTGTAATCATAAGAGTCTGAACTTGAGACTAATGGACAAAGTCACTGCAGAGTTGTAAATTGCAATTGTAGGTACGTTATGACTAATTTATGCAACAATTATATTCATTGTATTTGCTGTGCCAAAACGGTATTTAAATTGTAACTTGATACTCCGATTTGGTACATACTGTTTGACCATTTTTTATTTGGAGAGCTCCAGATCAAAAAGGACACTTGTGCAGTGTTATTGCACTCATGGGTGCGCGTAATTGGGAATTGTTAGATTTGTTATTTGTTATTCTTGCAAGAAAATTGCTCCTTTGAAAATGTAAAGCAAATTCATTATTCCCTTTTTTGGTGAGTGGTCATAAACCCTTTATCAGCAGGGTGCCTGATTTAGTGAAATTTAAATTTTAAAGGAATCTGTGGAGCACAGAAAGCAAAATGGTCAGATTGCTCTATAATTGTACATGTATATATTATGCTTTAAAGATGATATCGCCAGTTGATAAACGTAAGACTCATTAGGCATATGGATTTATATTTATATTGCATTTATTAAAGTCTAAAGAATAGAGACCCTTTATTCAGTTGGGAAACTGGGGTACATATCATATGATATTGGTGCAGTTCACACGCAGACTGATGGTGTATGGTGTTCAAATTCCATCATGCATATTGAGTAAATTAGTACATTGTACAATTTAAAGGAGCCATGTAGTGAAAGTAGTTTTGAATTTGTCTTAATTTGTTCTGATATACATTTGAGTAGCCAATTAATGAAGTGTGCATTGGGTTGACACATTGATTATTCTTGGAAGTCCAAAGAGTTAAGTTCATGTCATGTGTGGAAGCACTGACACTGTGATTTCCTTTAAAAGGGCATAGCGCCATCTAGTGGCCAGTGATAGTGATGCTAACAAATGGAAGGCAGAGGATTGTTTTGAGGAACCAAATTGCCCTTTATCCAGAGCATCCTGGTTTTTGGGGATTCAGTTTGATACTTTTGGAGGCAAAGAGGTTAGTTGAGACATTGATTTACTTACTTTTGTAAAATGTTGAATTATGAGCTAGAAAAGACAGCTTATTTTAATTGTTTGCCCAGTAAAGTGTAAGTGGTCCTATGGTAATACAGTAATGTACCTGACTTTTATGTGCATGTATTAATGTATTACTTGTGTATACAACCGAGTGTGTAATGGTGTGCAACATTGGTGTAAGGCTAAGTCAAGCTTTAGGATTGGACATTTGTGTATACTACAATCTCTGAATATGAGAATAAGGTGAATAGTGAGGCCAATCAATGATATGTTGATAAATAGCACTTTTAAGTGCTGGGTGTTGATTGAAGTTGGACAGGTCATTTGGTCATTTGTTTGGGTAACCTTGTGATGAGAGCCTTGCCGCAATGTTGCTACATCTCATGTAAAATAAGGCATCACACTTTGAAATGATTAGGAATGAGTTATAATTTGAAGGCATGTTCTTTATATAATCACGTACTACTTCTCTTGTTGAATCAGGAACTCCTCAGATTATTTGCCCTTTGTGGAAAACTGATACATGACAAAGTTAAATATTGATATAATATAGGTCACATAATACGTCAATTTATATTGAAACAAACTTCAAATCTTGAAATATGTCGCCACAATCTTAAGATTAGTGTGCATATTTGCCCTTCATGAGTGAATTACATTGGCAATATTTATTGTCGTTTATGAATGTCAAATGATTTATGTGAACTATACTTGATGACTGCTATGTACATGTAGTTATGATCCCTTTTTGTATTTTGTATTTTGTTACAGTTTTCACGGAAACAAGGAATCGAGATCCGTACGTCGAATAAAAGAACGGAACACAATGAATTTCCTGTCGAAACCTTTGTTTATTTCAACGACCTCAACAACAGTCACAATGTGTCTTTCAAACAGATACCGTACTGACCGGCGTAATCGCCGCATACTTTTTCCTTGAAAAAACCCGCAAAGTTGGGGTGCGGCGCGTACGCGGCGATAGTCAAATTTTCACTTTTCACCGGCCTCAAAACAACACATTTCAGCAGGTGTGGGACTATTTGTTGTATTGCACTGTATTGTTTTGCGTGATAAAACATTATAAAGCCAAATTGTCTACGTTTACTGTTTACCCTGGCCTAGAATAGTATTTCACCTTTTTTGCTGATATGTGCTAAATCCGATACGTTTTTAACTTCGAAGTTACGAAACAAACTACCACTGCCAGCGCCGTGCTTGCCTGCCATCGATCTACGTGCGTTATGGATGCATTGCATTGCACAGTAGTACAGGGTTCGCTGTAGTACAGTGCAGTAGGTACTAGAGTACGGTTCGGACATTTTGATCGAGATGGTACATCGTAACTCGTAGCTTGCATACAGTGTGCATGGCAGTTAAATAGCGCGAGAAATGTTACGCGCCGCCGATTCCCTGCTTAAATTTGGCCGATTTTCTTGTTTTCGGCCGTTATTCCCGTTTTTTTGTCGCCAGTTTCCCTAGCGCACCTTTCTCCCACTTTTTTTTTTTCAATTTCAATGCTCAAAGTCGGCATGCGGCGTTTACGCGGCTGCGGCGATTCCGCCGGTCAGTACGGTAGACAAAATCTTATGTCACTTCATTAATAGCCGTCTTATAATACAGTACAAAACTGAAGTTAACAAGAGTAAAATAGAAATCGTGTTAAAAATGTATTCACGTTTATTTGAGGATTTTTTCCAAAATACTACAAAATAATATCATAAAAGTGGGCTATGCGTGACCCCCTAGCTCGAAATACACAAAAATAAGGCAGAAAATACTTGCTATACTGTTTTATACTGTTTATACTGTTCGATAAAATTTGATAAATTGATATACAACTTGTTATAATTTGATAATCCTAAATCCTAAATCAAGTAAATTAATTTAAACAGGTAAATGAACAATTCTATGTGCACAGAAAAGAAGAGAAGTGGGTTGAAATGTTAGGACCATTAATGTGTGGGGAGTGTGTTACATATTCACTGAATTAGTCAAAGGATGCATCACAGCATTAATTGATTATCATGCCTCATGAAAACGTTACCAAATGAAAAGCAGTGGGCACGTAATGTGGTCGAAATTATCAGCAGAACATAAGTCTGTACCCAAAAGTGACTTAGACAAACTGGTAAAACACACTTGCTACTTCATTTTCAGTCTCCAAGTTTTAACCAAGAATCCCATTAAAAAAATAAACCCTGAACGGTTGAGAATGTGCACACTCTCATGTTTTGGCAAATTGCAGAAAATCCTCATATCCGACCCGTTTTCAGCTGGATGGTCACATAATAAAACATCATTATTTAATAGTAAGGCTCGCAGTGCATATTGTGTATAAATATATATCACACCAGGAATCAAATAGCTAAAGTTAAAAGATTAAACGTTAACAATGCATGTCAAAAGTTCATTACAGTTTCAATTATAAGCAGCAGGTTTATTCAGACTTTTTCGTGAAAAGCCAATCTTTGATCTTACCTCTGACTATGAGCCTATACAGGGAGCCACGTGCAGATGACCTTTCAGTGTTGTAGTGGATCTCATATATTCCCTCGTCTGAAGCCTGGACTGGGTTTGAAACTTGATAGGATAATTGCCCAAGATTCACCATTGGGCCTCCATCCCTTCTCCAGTTAATGACATTGCTTTGCGAATCTGGTTGTGTTACTTGTGTCATGGTGATGGATACACCAGTATCACCAACATTCACTGTTCTAGTAAAGACTCCATCACTTGGCTCAAACTTAGCTGTTTATAAATGATTAAGCAAAAGGAAACAGGGTCACTTCCCATGCATTCATGTGCGACTATTATGATACAACATAGGTCATATTATTACAATTATATTATAACATACATTTTTATCTAATATCTTCCACTATGTTTTTATATTTTAATAGGTATATATATATAAAAGTACTATAGTTCTATTTCTCATATAAACTTGATTTCTTTCCCTGTACTTTATGAATGCAAGAAACGGTCATCTGCATGGTCATTCAAAATAATACATGTATATTATCCGAAATCAACATTTCGCACAGGATGAACTATTTGAACTAATATAATATGCTTTCCACACAGTTGCCTAGAATTGATATTTTCTGACAGAAACTACTGAAGATAAATGTAAATATTTATGTATGGTTTTGCACTACAAACTTGTTAAAATACCATCAAGTCACTTACGAATTTGCAAGGTAACCTTTTAGAGGGAATTCGTATTTTTGCTTTCCACCATTATCATTTTGAATTATAAATATAAAACTGATTTCTTTTCTCGATATCTTCTTCATTATTGAGCTTAACAAATTGTAATCACAATCCGAGATTTGTGGATTATTTTTTATATTTAATTACAAAGTTTTCCAGAACGCTTCCCGATCGTAGTCAAGGGTATTTTAATTCGGATACTGTCTTCACGCGAACGATCGTGGATAGCATCCGACATAAATATTCAACCTATTTTACCAGGTGAACATTATTACCTTTCTATGAACATAACAAATTAACGCAGAACTTACATGGATATTGGTATTTAATTGAAGTTTGAAAACACTCAACTTTTGGGGAAAAAAATATAAAGTTTATGGATAACGTAGGACATTGATTAAATTATAGCACTGTGATCACAGCAGAATATTTTATCCACCTTATACAGGATTAGACAAGTGGCAGCAAAGCAAACAATCTACTATAGAATGTATAAGCAATACATATTTTTAGGGAGGAACTATTATCCTGAAAATACTTTTTTAGGTGGCCTGTAAACCAGAACTTTACTATCCCTTTAAGAGAAATGTATGATGTGACTTTATTTACCGAAAGTCTATATGAACAGCATACTTCAAAAAGGCACTAAATCCACTTTCCATGTTACTCGATTTAACGATATTGGTGCATGATATAAACTACGTAGATTTCTAGGAATCCAAATATTTGGGCCAATTACGCAACCAAAATAAAAATATGGAACGTTCCATTTTCATATTCCCATACGCATGTGGGAACAGTAGGATAAAGAAACCTGCCTTTCAAAACAGTGGATTTAGCGCCTTTTAGAAATAAGCTCTTCATGTGCAGAGAACTGTTATAGTTTAGGGTGTAATATTTATAACCCGTCTAAAAATAGTACCATCACTTCTGGTGAAGAAAGTTGAAACCCTCGTCACATCGCGGCCCGCATTGGTCCCCTGACAGTAGAACGGCCCAAATCCGTCTGTGTTCCAACTGCTGTCAGAAAAAGTAACGATTCTGACGAACGAATATTCAGGAGTGAGGTGCGGTAGATCAGCTGGTGGTGCTGGTGCAGTGTCTGATGGAATGTTGGCTGTCCGGCCAAACTCCAGTGTGGCATTACGATCCGGTTCACTTCTGTAGCACTGGTAGAAGGCAGTTTTTGTGTCCAAATTAGCTTGACCATCTGTCAGTAGTGTAAGATGGACAACCTCACCTGCAATAACACAAATGTCACAGACAGGAATATGGCTGAAAAACACAAGTGCAGCACAGAGGTGTATAACGACAGGGAGGATGATAGACATGCGCGCCATTCATGCTTGAAAAAGATTATTTTAAATAAGGGAGGAAAGAAGAAATTAGAGTATAATAATGCTTTCTTCTTGATCAAAAGTATTGGCTAGCCTTGAGTGGCATATTAGATGTGTACTTGATAAGGTACATAATCATGCATTGTATTATGCATGCATTGTATAAGCCAGTTCGTAATTAGACTATGGAGCTTGGGTGACGTCAGAGGGCGTAGTCCGATATTCCATCAACGGGCTATCAACGTACAGTAAAGTGTATGCTATCATGTCATTTTACCGGATAATTTTAGTTTGACAGCATAAAACAAACATTAGATGCATAAAATCAAAGTGGAAATTATACGAGCAGCTGCATAAACTCATAAAGAACACATTTGATGTAAAGTATATTCAAGAATTTACCGATTTTTCTCCATATCAACTTTCTTGTAATCATCTTTCTTGTGAATTATCTAGGTGAATCATTCACACGCAATAATGCTAAGCAAGGCGGGCGATAAGCATACCACCCATTCGTACAATGTACCGTTCAAAATTGAACGCTATGTTTTAGGACGCCATCGGCAAGGAAAACAGACGGGATATAATATTTCTTTCTACATGTTGCGCGGTCTTCAAAACAAGAAATTCGGTAATCATTATCAATTTATATAAATTGTGGATCACATAAACGAAATTTTGTTTGCATTTGCTAATAAATGGAGAGAGAAATCAGCCGGCAAAAACTGTTTTTGCGTTGGATAGTGCAGCAAGCGGAAGACGATAATCTCCGCACAATGCTATGTACACTATTATGTACACCTGTGCGTGCTAGCCAGGCCAAGCAAGGCTCGGTGAAATTATTGATCAATAAATATCATCATTACACATGAATAACACATTCTATGAAACCGGTTCTTGTTCTATGAAATAGTACATATTATGCTATTAACCTTTGATGTGGTGAATACAAAAACGATGGGCTTATTTTTATCCTGATCCAGATTTTAAAAACGTAAACAAATAATTCGCATTCAATTGCACGTGTGGCTCCTTTGATTCTCACGATCGATGGAATATCAAAATACCCGGAAGTAAATACGCGCATGCGCAGATTGTAACTACGAACTGGCTTATTATGTATGAATATAGTGTGGTTAAATAAATGTAAAAAAACACCGAAATTCCGGCGGCTAATAAATCAAACATCTTCAAAATTGCGTTCATATTGGTATTATCTTGAAAGGGCCTTTAGAAATTACACTGTCAAACTCTACACAACTTAATACTTACTTAATACTTGTATTCTAAATACCAATAAAAAACATCTTGTATAGATCAAACTCACTTGTCTAAAATTGCCTACATGTATATAATTAGCTACTTCAGATTATTTCAGTTCATTTTCCAAAATACTAAATCAAATACACGACGAATTAATATGAAAATACTATATTATTATCCAAGTGCGTATAGTACAACAGGTTCTAGCGACATAAAAAGCTCTACAAAATAGATAATGGGAGGAAGTTGCAATTTAAAGACGCCAGGTTTGTGAAGCCATGGACTTCTCCCCAAAACGTCAATTCAACGGGAAATATATGGACACCTCCTTGCCTGTGATTTCCCTATAAAGTTTCAACTCACTATAGTGACAAGCTAGCGGAAGCAAGAAAAGTGGCCACTGTAGACAGTTGATCTCCATAGACAGGTTCTATAACATTGTTTTCCTCTGCAGGGGAACACATTTGGTGGCCACTATGGGCAGGTTGGCTGCTATAGACAGGTGGCCACTAAAACAGGTTTGAATGTACTCTTCACTATATTTGGAAAGACGATTCCTTATAAAGTAATAAATCTATCAAAAAAACATATTTTGTTTGAAACTAAGTAGTGTAGACTTATCGAAAATTGGTGCATGATTGAACCTGTAGAATAAGATGTTCTGTACAAATGTAAATAGCGATAGTATGCAAAGTTCAAGCACAATGTTAATAGGATCCAAACATGGTACACTAATTATTAGTATTAATTTTTAGTTGTGAAACTCACCGCCTACAAACTCCGTAGTCGATGCAAACCATGCCAAGAAAATTACTGAAATCCATTTTATTCGAACCACACCGCGCTTCATCTCTGCCATCTTGAACCTACTACACTCGAAACTGGAATATGAATTTAGGTGTAAGCTGGCCGTTTTGTATAATATTATCAACTATTAATGCGTGTACTTCCTCATTTGAGCAACGTTGTTTGTTTATCTGCGTACATGTACATGACTGTACAAGTACATGTGACGCGTAGCCACAGGTGGTGGAACCCCTTTTGGAGTTGGGTGCAAGCAATCAATACTCACATTTAAACAAATGCCTGATTATTCTACCTCATTTATCACTATACCGGAATAGTATTGTTGCGAGCAAAAACACTTCGATTAAAACATAAAACAAGCAAATGTATAATTGCAGAAAATGTACGATCAACCTGACTATATATAGGGGCCTATTTATGATGGACATCCGAGAAAGTGTGCATGGCAAAAAAGAACAATGCACGTATGTTATACCTATACACACATCTGTAAAACATTTGTGTATGGCATGCCTAAGCGCATCATAACGAACATTAAACAACCATGTGCAGACTCATTCAAACAGGAGAATGCATGTACGCACGGGCAGATTGTTTATTCGAATAACCCCAAAATGAGCAAAGTATGAGCTTATTTTGCTTTCAAAATGTTAAGGTTTTGCCCGAGCTGTGCAATTTTACCCCAAATTCGTGTTTTCAAGAAGAGCGAAATTAATTACTCGTTATTACATAATGTTATAGTCATATCCCCATGAAAATGTTGGTACATAATATAGGTTTTCCCATTCATTTTAACACTTTCGTCATTCAATTTCATTAATTCGTCATTCAAATTCGTCCCGAGGAACCACCAGAGCGGAAATCCCAACTTCAATTTCGTCTTTCGTCGATCAATTTCACACAAAGATCACACAATTTAGTCATTAGTCACACATTCTCGTCAATTGCAAATCAAATTCGTCGGTCACAGTTGCTGAACACATAAAAGCGAAAGCAATTTCGTCAATTGGCAACCAATTTCGTCAAAACTCTATTCAAATTCGCCCTATGTATTTACACTGTAATGTTCTGTTCTATATTGTCTTGATGTAACTGCTAATTGTAAGATTAATCAGTTACGGGATAACAAACACATGTATACACTCGAAAACAAACTCACACGCACAAAACATACCCACACACTTACAAACACACATACATTTGCACACATGCATGTGTGCACACCAACACGCACAAAAGCACGTTTACAGCAAATTGCATTAAATTCTTTTTCAAGACATACATATACGGTATGAATAATATCAAACAATATAGGTTTTCCCATTCATTTTCGTCATTTTGTCATTCAATTTCGTCCCGAGAAGCCGAGAATGTGCCAATGCCAACTTCAATTTCGTCTGTTGTCGACCAATTTCACAAAAAGTCAATTCAATTTAGTCGTTCGTCACGCATTTTCGTCGATTACAATTCAAATTCGTCGGTCACAGTTGCTGAACACATCTGTGACTGACGAATTTGAATTGTACTGGACGAAAATGTGTGACAAATGACTAAATTGAATGGCCTTATTGTGAAATTGGTCGACAATAGACGAAATTGAAGTTGGCATTGGCACATTCTCGGCTTCTCGGGACGAAATTGAATGACAAAAGTGTTAAAATGAATGGGAAAACCTATATTAAATATTATGTACACATACACGCGCACACTCACATACCTACATACACACATACATTGAATGACGAATTAATGAAATTGAATTGAATTGAATGGTATAAATATATGATGGTTATGTAAATATTTTCCCATGTTCTATATGGATTAGCACCCAGCATTCATTTTGGTAGAATCGGAAATTTATTTGCGCACAACATGCACAGTCAGGTAGTTACACTTGCTTATTCAGAGGGCTGATCGCATTTCACCTATAACATGAGCACTGTTTGAGTGTGTAAATCAGGTTATAAGTCTTTGAGTAATGCAATTAAATACTACTAATAAAACAAACAATGACAGCTTCCCGGCCAAGGTCCATTATGAGCACGATTTCAAGTAAGGCAAACTTTGTTATTTTGTTTGCGTATTATGGTGGGTTCTATAATTCGTTTGTAGACACGAGGCTGTAAGCACGTACCAACTACATGTAATTGCTTTTTACCTAAGTCGATTAAAAGGGATAATGTGATAATGATTGTACATGATTATTATTCTACACTGTTTGCTTATTACTTAAGATGTATATCAATGAATGTAAAATAATAAAAAAAAATATTCTGAACTCGAATTTGAACAGATTGAATAAGGGAGGAAACATGCACTCCAGCAGGGGTGTCGATCCTGGGGGGGCAGGGGGGGCGGTCACCCCCCCCCCCCCCCCCAATGAAAATATTGGGGGGCGAACATATCATTTCGCCCCCCCCCCCCCCCCCCCAATAATTCCGAAAATGAGGAAGAAAAAAATCGAGTGATATAATGCCAAAGAGGGGAAAGACACATTTATCAATAATTAATCTTTAAAATAGCCGTTTTTAAGTTTGAAAAGGACTATAAATCTCTTTTTTGCCGCGCGCTTCGCGCGCATACAGTTTCTCATATTGCAAGTTTCATTTGGGTTGCGGGAACTCACCTTTTGAAATGTGTTGGGCAGCGTAATTTCTCAAACGCACACCTCAAACAAAGTTTATTAAACCCTCATCTATAGATAGCACACCGTCACAGAAAATAAAATAATCTTGGTACATATGCGCTGAACGCAAATCAAATTGGAATATCATGTCCCACCACATTTGAAAAAGGAGCAGATTGTCCCCCTCCCTTTGTCATTATGTATGTTTGGTTCCATACCTATATACTTCATATTACGTGAAATTTCTGTCTCAGGTGTGCACCAAATCGCACAATTTCACGCCCAAAAATACAAAAGCTTCCTACTGTGGGAGGGGGACACCCCCTCCCACACCCTCCCCCGCTCGGTCGCTTCGCTTCCTCGCAATGTCTCCCCTACACTTTTGAGAAATTGTTGACGCCCTTGCTTAGGTTCATGGGAACCCAATGCCCTAGACTATATCGATGGCTCTATAGTATACATGATCACGTGGATCCATCTCATGCAAGGCTCAGTCTGTTCCTCGCTATGCCCTTTAAAAATACGTAATGAGTAAGTTCACTATTTTATACAATTTTAACACCCATGCTAGGAGCAAATTTCTGAAATCTAAAAGCTTCCGGGGGCTCCGCCCCCTGGACCCCCATTATTGTCCCCAAATGTGGGTGCCCCCCAAAGTCAGGTCTTCGAGCCATCAAGACACTTTCAATGAGCGCATAATAAAACTTCCGGGCATGCCAATGTGGGGCTTTTAGCTCTCTCAGTGGTCACTCTGGAACATTTTTCAAATTTCGCCCCCCCCCCCAATCTCAAAAACGGATCGACACCCCTGCACTCCAGACCTCTTCCGGCGACTTCCGACAGATGCAGACATTGTCTTTCTTCACACAGGCATTGCTACTTACACACACACACACGCACACACATACACACACACACACACACGCACACACGTATACGCGCTCTCTCACACACACACACACATACCTTTTTTAAAGTGATTTATATTCCTCCAAATTATTTACATATCATAAACAATTGAATAAACATACATACACACACACACACACACACGCACACGTGCATGTACACATTTTGACCAAAATGTTGCCAAATTCTGTCAACTTCCATACAAATTTGTCATAATGACATAATATTTCTTTTTGAAACACCCTCCCGTATGCCCCTCCGTTCTGGAGCTACTTTTGGGATGTTGCTACGCCGCTGGATCTAACCATCATATAGTCCAAACCTCATACTAATGTAACGGTGTGAATATCTGAACACTAAAGAACAGAACGGGAAACATATCATCGTTTAATTTTCACTTGGCAGCCCAAGGGGGCGGGGGTTAAACCCCCTAACCCCCCCCCCCCCCCCCCCCGTAGATCCGCGCCTGGCCCTTGTTTCCATATTTATTCCATATGTCTGTCATTTGTTTATACAATTTTTAAATTAAAAAGCAAAACTAAATAGGGCCAAATATATAACATAATATTGGACAATATATTAGTTATACATTCATATAAAATAACAGTTTTAAACCATACAATCAGTAAGAAATGGAGTACAAACATGTAAAAAATGTACACGGAATGTTTATGTATATAGCCTTTCTGCATAATCGAATTATTTTGCATAATGAAATATTTTAGAATTAATGAATAAACATTTTAAATATATGCTGCATGCACGATATATTATAATTTCTAACTAAAATCTACATCAGACGCTGTAAGAAATATCATTCATCATCTTATCGACCAGGGGATCCATCATAACCATTATCTAAACCCCTTCGCGATTCTCCCGATGGCTCGGCAAAGCGTGAAGATGTCATCCCAGCCCTTAGTTACTTTTGTATTCACGTTTTGCGTATTTTTTATAGCAATTTTACGTAATTGGACCAACCGTATTGAAGTTACATGACCTGTTGTCGTTGCATGTCAGCTGACAAAATTGGTATTTTCGTGATTTATGTAAAGCACATATGGTACTATTGTTTTCCATTACAGAGATAAAACATATGAATGATTCTTGTTGCAGTCAAAATAGATAAATATTAGTTTTAAACAAAATAAATCACTAAACCCATTGAAATACCCATTAATATAAAACAACAAAAAGTACATAAGAATGTATTATAATATTAGAAAAGCAGGCTCTTTCATTTCAATGGATGTATAATACATGGAAGAATAATAATAATAATTCATTATCTATATAGCGGATTTCCAATTCAAATAATAGTTCCAACTGGTGTAAAGAATGTAAAAGTAGTGAAAACCGATGTTTATTTATCATAAATGTACCATTTATAAACAAAAACAAAAACAAATTCATGAATCACAGTTACTTTGTACAAACTATACGAGAAAAAAAGACATTCGCATGAAAGTAATAAAAGCAGCAGATGCGAATGTTTTTGCATCGGTTCATATTTTCTTTCATTGCCTGAAATTCTCAAGAGCATTAGATTAAGCTCGGCTAAATGTAACGCAGGGTTTTTTGGAGGCCAGCGTCATAACGTTCAATTTACCCGACGATGTCAGGAAGTTAGTTGAGAAACGGCTATGAATAATTTAGCTTCAAATAGTTCATGGAAATCCTAAATGACCATCAACCTAAAATCTAAGGGGCCTGTAATTTGAAACTAGATCTATGTATGACTATTATATTCGAAAGCTAAATCGGTTGATCAGCGAAAGTTTGTACCAACGGCTTTAGATCTTAGAACGTATTACGTCCATTATTTTTTCCAGGTAAACATATTTACAAGCATTCCGTAAAACCAAATAAATTCGAAAAATGTATTTACTCATAGAGCCCAACTTATATATCATTTGCTTACTGAAGTCATTTTCGAAAGAAAACAAAATCACAATTTGATTTCTGTCTCTCCGGCCTTCTGCCCCTCCTTCCGCCTACTAGGCAAGCTTGGCGGGTCCTTGAGAGGTATTTCATATCCGATGTCGTCTCTGTTGGCACTGGTGTTGGTATATTCAGGAGGATTGGGTCGTAACTCGGTGTAATCCTCGCCAGGGGTCTCTGGATTACCACCGCTGCCTGGTGATTGCAGTGTCGCTGATGACATGACCGGGGACTCGTACACGTGATCAACCTCGACCGTTTTTCTCTGGCGAGTCCGAGTGGAACGTCTGAGTACAATAAATTTGTCTTGTTTTTAATTCAAATAATGCAAATAATGGGGCGTTGTAAACTCAGTCAGCAAACCTTAAGTTGCCTGTCGATGTTGGGTTGTCAATACTAATTATATACACATGTAGGCCTATTTCGAGTAATTGTAGGTCTATAAAGAATGATGTGTTGCTATACATTATATCTGGGAGACGTTCAATAAGATACAGACAATTCATACTCTGTTTAATTGAAAAAACAAAAATATATTACTATAAAATATTCAATTGGCAGTAGCGTGATAAGGACCAGCTAAATGGAAATCCATAATAAAGGTTATAAAAGGTGTTTATAATATTTCAGCTGGATGGGGGCGGGAGGGGAATGAGGGCCGGAAATGAGGTGCATTTTACGCCCTTGCACCATCTTGCTACGCCAATACTTTGAGTTGATAAAAAACATACCGTTTGACACTTACTAATGTCCAAACCAGAGCCGCAGAAAGAGCGACAATGACGACTGCCATGACAGCAATGACAGCAGTCATGATAGTAGTATTGCGATCTGCAGGAAGAGTTGAGATGGAAATTAGATATTTAACATGGCAACAATTGCTTTAAGAACTTATCGCCACCTTATCATCATAGTACGATAAACGTTTATGATTATATTCAGGTTAAATAATAACAATAATATATAACATTAGACTTTATATACTACATGTACTAGCAGCACGTCAACAAAAAAGGTATAAAAGGTATAAAGGGCTATAAAGTTAGGGTTAGTTTTAGAGCCGGGTTTGGACCTAGAAATCGTTGGTGGTTCTATGGAAAATAATTATCATTGAAGCAAGTGTCGCCGGAGTAAATGTCCTAGATAAAAAAAAAAAATCTAGACAGGAATCTCAAAGAAATTGATTTAGGACTGAAATGTCACATGAATTTGCCAACAAAAATAAAGCTTGCACTTTTTGGCAATTACAATGTGTCATCAATAGCTCTAGCTGTACAGGTTAAAGGGATAGTTGAGTTCTGGTAAAGAGAGAACAGTTTTGGTCAAACTGAATTTTAGTAACCAAAACATGCACCATTTTATTACAAACTGATAGTTATAACTCCACCATGCTCAAAAGGAATAGCAAATTACTATTGACTAAGTAAAAAGCCTGTTATCATTCAGAAAGAGCCATTAAAACTCGAGAGGGCGCTCTCTAAACCCTCATCGGTTTCAACCATTTTAAATACAATGTTGTGCATATGATGGTTTTTAAAAATAGTGATTATATAGAGAGATAATCAACAACTATTACAAAAATTCTTTTGAAAACTTTTGAAAAGAGAAAGCATTTTTTTGAAAATTGTAACGATTGGTTCAAAATTATTGAATAGTTGTGGGGCTCCACATTTATCACAAATGGTTACGTTTATGGATATTTCAGCCGTTTCTAAACCGTTTTGATCAAATAAAGTTTAATCTGTCATTAAAATATTATGCTCTTTCAAATTTGACACTCAGTTTTTCATTATCTCACAAAAAAATATTATGTGTAGCGCCCTCTATACCAAAACTCTACTATCCTTTTTGAGAATGTGAGTCCCACCTGATACGAATGTCCTCGCTATGGCCGGGGCTGACCAGTTACTTGCTCCTTGACCATTCACAGTCCTCACCTGAATATAACATTGAAATGTAGAGTATGCTGTTTTGAATCTCATATACAACATATGATCATAATGTTTACATTTTGATTACAAGTTATTGAACCAAATCCCTCTTTTTTAAAACTTCGAGTACATATCTATAATGTGTGGCTCTACCAACAAATATATTTTCTATTTTACGAAAAAATGTAATGAAATTTGTATTCTCATCTCTTTCTCTGTAATACTCAGCATATTTTGGTAAATTGTAATGATTTTGTCAATGATACTGCTATGTCTGGAATATATCAGACAAGTCCGGTCAAACTTCGGTCAAGTCGCGAGTTACAAACAATTAAACAGGTATACACGTAATTAGAATCATGTAACTCAAGTGACATTATACAGTAAAGCTGATGACTAATAGGAGATTTTATCTTTGCATAGCGCACCATAATAATGTAATTCATCTCTGGCACCAGGTCTTCGATGGTGTACTGTGTATTGAGGCTTGAACCTAGAACCTCCTCCAGAGCGGGCTGAGCACCGGCACCGTCAGATATATCAGGTTGATACTGAATCTCATACTTCTGGATGTCACCGTTAAGGTTCTCAGGCAGCGCTGCTGACCATGAGACAGTCAATGAATTGAGCGTGCTGTATATAATCGCAATTCTGCCAGGGGGTAGGGCAACTGCAATAGTTTGATAGAAACATCGGTTATAAAATTTTGTTTCTCTATTAAATTATACTAATGTATTATATTGGATAGTAATACCCCTAGTATATACTGTCAACTGTCAAATAATCATAATTCGCTCGCGATTACACGCTTACGTTTAATTCTACAAGCATTAACAATGATATATAAAGTATTTGACTACGGATAAACAATATACAAATATTATGCCTTAAATGGGTAGTTCAGTTTTGATATCGAGGGCGCTGCACGAAATAATTATGTTGCGAGATAATGAAAAACTGAGTGTAAAATTCGCAAGAGCATACAATTCTAATGACAGAATAAACTTGATTTGATCAAAATCGGTTTAGAAACGGCTAATATATAAATGAATATATCCGATCGGAATAAATATGGGGCCCAGATTTATTCGATGATCTAAAAAAAAAAAAAAAAATGCTTACACTTTTTCAAAATGTTCAAAAGAGGTTTTCATCAAGTTGTTGATGATCTCTCTATTTCATTATTATTTCAACAAAACCTCACATGCATAATTTTGTATGCAGAATGGTTAAAACCAATGTTTTTTTCTAGAGAGCGCCCTCTTGTGTTTTAATGGCTCTTTTTGAATGATATCAGGCTTTTTACTTGGTAGTTTGTAATTGTCTACACCTTTCGTGCATGGTGGAGTTATAACTATTAGTTTGTAATGTTATTGTGCACATTTTGGTTACTAAAGCTTAGCCTTACCAAAAGAGCATAATCGGCCTTTAGACCTCGACTTTATGTTTTAACATCATTCTTACATTCTTCAGCTGTCCTGACAACGATTGGGTTATTTCTAGCACTTTCTTCATCTTTGTTCCCCGCTGTTACGTATACAGTGTACTCCAGATATGTTTGTAGCCCAGTCAGGAGCAACGATGTACTTGTTAAATCAGTAACAATCATCGATTCAGCACTTCCGCCCGAGGATGAATAGCTAATCCTGTAGAAATTCTGGCCACTCCTACACATAAATGCAGACTCTGGCAGAGCCTGGAAATAAAACGAGCATTAAGAGACAGCTATAATTATTCGATGCATGTTTATTAAACATGGTGAATGATCATTCACTCATGCATAATTTCCGTAAAACAATAAACAGCTTTCATTGTATTTTGACCTTTACTACTGCACTAAACTTGATTAATAGAAAAATTATAGAGACGAAGAAATTAACATTCACTTGCATTAATTTGTACCTACTTTACATACAGTAAAACTATGTAGCAACAAGTACTTTAACTGACTAGAGATTCACTCATGATGCACATTGATCACCACGTTCCCATAAGTAATGGTTTAAAAGTAAAGGGAGCGACCTACCTGCCAAAAGACTTGTAGCTGCCTTGGATTCTCTGCTTCCACCGCGACACCAGATGGAGAGGCTCTGGGCACTGCAGTAAAAAGAAAATAAACACATACAATGTATACAATTACTGTAAATATTATATCATTGAAAGAGCTATTTAAACAAACATCAAACATGTCAAATAAGGAATAGTTTATATTCGTAGACTAACATATTTTTGTCTTTCTCTAACCCACGTATCTCGGGCTTCTCCCATTATGTTCTATGTAGCAACATGTTTGATACACATGGCATGAAGTAGGTTTATTAACTTACTTCCACATAACAGTGTTGTAGCAATCGCTGCCGGGGATCTTGGACCCATGCCATTTAGTCCTTCCCTTGCGGCCGCCACACTGAACTCGTAGGCAGTGCCCGAGTCCAGAACAGTTACGGATGCAGACGTCATACTTCCTCCAACTGTCGCTGCCTCTGTCCAGTTCCCAGCCCCTAACCGAGTGACGTATACTGTGTATCCAATGATAGGGGGATCACCCACGTCATCTGTCGTCCAGCCTGTCCACTGGAGGATAGCGGAATAAGATGTCACGCTGGACACCCTTGGTGGATCATCAAGTACAGGCAGCACTGGAAATTTGACAAATAGAAACAATAAATTACCAACACTCTGAATAACGTGTTGTCTGCACCACATGGTATGTATTATATTGCACTGACTCTGCAAAGCCCTTTGAGAGTACACTGTTTAAATAATACATGTTGCTTCCAATGTCCACTTTCTATTTAACCCTAAAAAGGCCGAGCTATTATGTTTAGATATTCCTACGGCTGAATGGGTGGGGAGGGGCGGGGGCATTATGTCCCCCTTAATTTAAGTCTATAGAAAACGATGGTAATTTTTGTTTGTTTGAACAATTCACTCATATGCAAATGATTGGTCATTTATGCAAAGTAATACAATTCAGATTTTTACCAATAAATCATAAATTTTTGATAATTAAACATTGGTGCTCACTACAAATATTCTTCAGACCATTTAAAATAACAATACAACAAACAAATTTGATTTCAACTAATTTATCGACCCCCAAACAAACACTTACATACAACAAATATACCACATAACCAATGTTTGATCTGTTTTTGTACACAAATCACGAAAATTAGCAATTTTGAGGCTGACGTGCAATACAAAAGGTCACATGACTTCGTAATGAGTCCGATTTTCAAAATGTTTATTTTAAAAGATGCGCAAGACTTGTGAAAAAAAGTCACGCGTTCCGGAACAAGCAGAAAAATCGCGGAGGGGGGGGGGGGGGGGGGAGGGGACATGATGCCCCCCGGCCTTATAAAGCCTGCGTCACAAATCAAACGGACTCCGGCCGAATTTGTAGATCACCCGAGAGTCGCCGAGTCGAGGGAGTCGAGCGTATTTTTCGTTTGACATCTACGCTGTCACATATTGGACGGGGCTCGGGAGGCACCCGTTGAACATAAGTGTTTATAAATCGACCGGGACCCGTAGAAGCCCCCCGACGGCAGCCCGGCACCAGCACGGATCGCGCTCGAAGCACGCCCGACTTTGTACAAGTCGCGCGGGATACGGGAGTAGGTCGGTCAAGTATCGCAAGGAGACCGTGCGGCGGTCGCGCAGCTCTGCCGTGTCCGTCCGAGTTTTAAAGCCTAAAATGGTCTAAAGTTTTCGGATTGTCGCCCGAATATCGACCGAATGTTTGCCGATGCCCGAGCGATCTACGGGCGACCTGTTTACGAGCTCTGCGACCTCAAAATTCGGCGATTAAAAATCGCTGATTTGGGAGCAGGTTTCGGTGCCCTGCGGACGTCGGCCGAAACCTGAAAAACGCGGCGGAGCCCGCAGTATTCGCGCGAACACCGGCCGTAGTCCTGGCGAAAATGCCCTTTTGAGCTCGCAGAGAAGTCGGGCGGGCTCCGTTTGTGATTTGTGACGGCCCCTTAAAGCCTGCGTCACAATTCAAACGGACCCCGGCCGAATGTACAGATCGCCAGAGAGTCGCCGAATTTCAAATCCGCCGGGGAGTCGAGCGTATTGTTCGCTTGAAATCTACGCTGTCACATATTGGACGGAGCTCGGGAGGCGCCCGTTAAACATAAGTGATTATAAATCGCTCGGCGCCCGTTAGTAAACAAATGGGGCCAGTAGAAGCCGCCCGACGGCCACCCGTCGGCCGCCCGTCGGCAGCCCGACGCACGCTCGAAGCACGCCCGACTTTGTACAAGTCGCGCGGGATACGGGAGTAGGTCGGCCAAGTATCGCGAGGATGCCGTGTGGCGGTCGCCCAGCTCTGCCTTGTCCGTCCGAATTTAAAAGCCTAAAATGGTCTAAAATTGTCGGATTGTCGCCCGAATATCGACCGAATGTTTGCCGATGCCCGAGGGATCTACGGGCGATGTACGGGCGACGTTTTTACGAGCTCTGCGACCTCAAAATTCGGCGTTTGAAAATCGCTGATTTGGGAGCAGATTTTGGTGCCCTGCGGACGTCGGCCGAACCTTGAAAATCCCGGCGGAGCCCGCAGTACTCGCGCGGACACCGGCCGTAGTCCAGGGCCCTGGGAACGATTTTTTCACCGGGGGTGCTGAGATATTATATACGTATATACAGGTCCGTCGGAAGGAATTTTAAAGTGGTACGTATACGGTCAACGGATTGGGGGCGTGGTACAACTGCAAGGGAGCGGAGCACCGCAGGGGGGGGGGGGGGGTGTGGGAAGGGGGTATCCCCCCTCCCACGCTAGGGAGCTTTTGCAAATTTGGACTCGAAATAATGCAATCTGGTGCATACCTTGGAAGGAAATTTGATAATACTTAATTAAAGAAATCATTGCAGAGCATCGTCCACGAGCCGCGAAGCGGCGATTTTTTTTTGCTATTTTGAACCCCCGTAAGCGATTTTGTTCACTTTTTTTTCACTTTCGTACACGAGCCGCGAAGCGGCGACTTTTTTTGCAATTTTGAACCCCCGTAAGCGAATTTGTTTTCACCTTTTTTTCACTTTTGTCGACGAGCCGCGAAGCGGCGACTTTTTTGGCTATTTTAAACCCCCGTAAGTGATTTCGTTTCACATTTTTTTCACTTTCGTCCACGAGCCGCGATTTTGTTTGCTATTTTGAACCCCCGTAAGCGATTTTTTCACCTTTTTTTCACTTTCGTCCACGAGCCGCGAAGCGGCGACTTTTTTTGCTATTTTGAATCCCCGTAAGCAAAATTGTTTCACCTTTTTTCACTTTTGTCGACGAGCCGCGAAGCGGCGACTTTTTGGCTATTTTTAACCCCCGTAAGTGATTTTGTTTCACCTTTTTTTCACTTTCGTCCACGAGCCGCGAAGCGGCGACTTTTTTTGCTATTTTGAACCCCCGTAAGCGAATTTTTTTCACCTTTTTTCCACTTTTGTCGACGAGCCGCGAAGCGGCGACTTTTTTTGCTATTTTAAACCCCCGTAAGTGATTTTGTTTCACCCTTTTTTCACTTTCGTCCACGAGCCTCGAAACGGCGATTTTTTTTTGCTATTTTGAACCCCCGTAAGTGATTTTTTGTCACTTTTTGTTCACTTTTTTCACTGATACATTTTCACTTGGCAGCCCAAGGGAGGGGGGGGGGGGGGGTTAAACCCCCTAACTCCCCCCCCCCCCCCCGTAGATCCGCCACTGGTTTGGGAGGGGGGTGTCCCCCCTCCTACACCAGGGAACTTTGGCAATTATAAACACCCGAGGTTGTGAAATATTATGTATGTGAGCGAGCGGAGCGAGCTTGAAAATTTGAGCCATTTCACAGCGGAAAATTGCCATTTGTTTCAATATAATTGTATGGGTATATTCGTTTTTATTGCTTATGATATGGCGTTATGAAGGGTTATATATAAACAGGTTGTCTAATATTATGTATGCTAGCGAGCGGAGCGAGCTTGAAAATCTTAGCCATTTCACATCGGCAAATCCCAAAATCCCGGAGAAAATGAGGGAGAAAAGACGGAAAAGGAATAAATGAAAAAAAGGCACCAATGTCTAAGGTTTTTTTTATGAAAATGGGACCCATGTCTAAGGATCTTTCTTGAAAAAGTCACCCTTCCCAGCGGCACATCCCCGTATACCCAATATATACTTGAATACTCCCCCCCCCCCCCCCCCCCCCCCCTGGTATCCCCTATCCCCCGAGATCATACGCCCGTGGACACACTAAAACACACGCTGTTGATCCCATATGTATCTCCTAGTGGAACTGTTGTTTCTGGCGTATTTTTGTATGGTTAGGTGGATCTGTAAATGATGCGCTTGATGTAGAAGGATCATTTTCAAGATGGGGGCAAAAGGTTCTCAACATTATCTTACCCTTGCTTTGATGGATCTATATTTGGGGTGCCCTTTTACTTCAAATTGTTCTGACAAGCCAGAAGAAAAAAATCAGCAGAATTGTTTCGTTTATTTGCTGACTGTCGTTTATTGTGGCTGTCGGCTGTGTGACAATTTCGTAAACGAAGCATAATGCTATACATTATAACATACACACAATTTTGCAGGGGGTGCGCACCCCCTGAACAATTTCCGGGGGTGCTGCAGCACCCCAGCACCCCCGCTTCCCAGGGCCATGCCGTAGTCCTGGCGAAAATACCATTTTGAGCTCGCAGAGAAGTCGGGCGTGCTCCGTTTGTGATTTGTGACGGCCCCTTAAGGGTTATTATTTATGCGAACATTTAGAGTACGGAAGAAAGATTATGTCTAGAAGATACAAGGTTTATATTCTGAAAAGTTTTTCTTAAAATTAATATGATATTCATCTTTAGTACTATACATAAAGATCAAGCTATCTTACCATAAGTCAAAGTAGTCGTTGAAAGAGATGCACTATATTGACCAGCAGTGTAAACGCACAGATAATCTCCAGGATATACATTGTTGACAGCAAACACAACAGCGAGCCCTCCATCCACTTCCATACTATGATCCCTCACGATCCCATCAATTATAACCTGGGTTCCGTTGAGGCGATAAAAGTTCACAGCCCCCTCATTTGGCAGCGGGTTGCCAGTGACGTGACAGGTGAATGATACCATTGACAGAGGATTCATTTTCTCGTTGGAAGTAACCCGTGTTATTCCTGACAAGAACGTGAAAGAGAAAATTTGAAGAGTGTTATCAATAAATTCCTTCATTTATAACCGCTAGCTGTATCACATGTCACAGCCTATCATCTCGGCAACAGAGTTTAAGGCACGTGATGAACTCAAAACGAATTGAAATTAAGTTAAAGGGATGCCTGTAAAGTGTCTAACTCCACGAAAAATACCTAGAGCTTCCTCGTTTCTCTTCTGCCGTGTTGTTTAGCTTATGGTAAGAGAAGAATAAAATAGGGTTAGATTTTTTCAAATGTCCCTTTAGTATGAAGATATTTATCATTGAAAATCATTATTTCAAAAGCATTAGCTAACGGTTTTGATAAAAAGTACAATTGCTTAGCTGAACACGTCCGGCCAGCGCGCGTGGGAAACCTTCCCGATATACGACTGTTGAGCCGATTATGCGCAAATTCCATGAATTCCGTACCGTCTGTATACATGGGTGCGGATATCGTCAAGATCAAACGGATGATTATTACTGCGACAATTCTACGGCAGGCCATCAGTATCCGGGATCAGTATTCGGTGATAAAATATGAACTCAATATTCGTTTTTTTTCACTAGGTAAACAGTGTTCGTTTTCTATCAAACTTTCACAAATCTTTCAATTGTATTTTACAATGATATTGATATAGGATTGAAGTCTCAAATGTCATTTTGTGCAATATCTCACAATTTACAGCCGGAAATGGGGGGGGGGGGGGGGGGGCAGGGGGAAGCTGCCCCCCTCCCCAATCCAAAAAGTGTGGGGGGGGGCAAAACGCGTTTTGCCCCCCCCCCCCAAAAAAAAAATAATAATAAAAAAAAAAAATATATATATATATATATATAATAATAATAATAATAATAATAAAAAATTAATAAAACAAACAGAGGAACTAAACGAAGAGTGGGACAGAACAAATTAAACGTATGAGCTAAGACTTGTTAATTATAACGTTAAGAAACTAGTGTATACATCCATTTTAAGTTTTCGCTGTGCGCTTTGCGCGCGAACATAATGATTATCTCAGTTTGTTGTGTAACTTGCGTATGGTCTGGGGTGAGTACTTTTTCATAACCGGGTCACGTAGTTCCCGTGTAGGCTGGCATTGCTCTGGCTGCTTGTGTGACGTGCACCAAATTGCACCATTTCAAGTATATAAATGCAAAATTTCCCCGTGGGAGAGGAATACCCCCTCCCAACCCCACCCCCCCCCCCCCCCCCCCCTCTGGTTATGCCCCAGCCCTCGGTCGCTTCGCTCCCTCGGGACTCGGGCTATAGTTGTTGGATGGTTTATGTTGGAACTGTGTATGACACTAAATACAATATTTGTGACTGTCTGTGTGTTGGGGTGCATATTTATTAGTGTGTAAATTATTTGTTTTCTTCGTGAAAAATATATTTAAATTTCCGGTCGATCAAATCATAACACACTTTCCCAGATACAGTTAATCTTAAAGGGGCAGGTCCTCCTTTACAAAACGTCTGACCAGTTTCCAGTTCACGGATTGGGGTGAATGTAACACATACAAACAAAATCAGATCGAACAGCCCTGTAAATATTTCTACGAATGAAAAACGAATGCGTCCCTCCATCAAACTATATATCGGTCAATAAAGGAGTTTAACTGATTTAGCATAATATTACAACATTATTGTACTTGTTCTTGTAAAGGTATTGTGAAGCCGACATTTGTAAAGGTATGTCACAAAAAAAGATCTCAAAAATTAAGAATATATAATTACATGTAGTCAGTTTAAGCGAGGTTTGGTTATTTTGTTTAGTATCACGTAGGGGTCACGCATAGCGATGTAGTACTCCGTGGAATCCGTGAGCGAACTTGCTCACCGGGTGAATACACATATAATGCACAATTAACCGTTTGACGATGGTTTATTAGTTTATGGTTTTAGGTCTATAACTCCACAAAAAAGAGATCTCAAGCCCTAATTTTGTCAGGCATGCTATTAAATGACATTTTCTTTCATATAATACAATAACCTCGCAACTTTTGAAATTTGGCTTGCAAAAGAGGGTCTATCACTTTAAGCCCGAATTTCCTATCTAGGTATGCACCAGATTGCCCAATTTTAAGTCCAAAAATTCAAAAGCTCCCTACCGTTGGATGGGGGACACCCCCCTCACACAACTTCCCCCCGCTCGGTCACTTCGCAAAAATGTTCCTGATTTCCAACACTGTTTTCGTTTTCTTTTGTCTCTAATTCCAAACAAAACAGCACCAGATTGCACCATTTCAAGTCCAAAAATGCAAAAGCTCCCTACCGTGGGAGGGGGGACACCCCCTCCCACACCCTCCCCCCGCCCGGTCACTTCGTTCCCTCGCAAAGTCTTTCTCTCTCACCTCTGGCTCAAAGTTGGCAACACTGTGAGTGCGGTTGGACATGAGGTCCCGGAAGCTGTTCCATGTTAGTGCTTTTTGCTGCTGTGCAACTGCTTAGTTACTAACATGTGTTTACAATAGATTATTGAAGTAATCATGTGTGTAATGTTTGTTCATTTTGATGGACAGGATTTTAAGATATGACCAGGTGCAAAATCATAAGTTTCTTTTTGGCCCCAGTGTATTTGGTCCCCCAAATTATATTTTGTTAGTTTGTATAACGGATTTCACCATTAAACAAAATACGAACAGGAAGACTTCTCTTAACACGCATGGTGAACAGATGGTTTGCTAATAAAGTTGGTAAGCTATATATGTTTTGCTATGAACCATTATATTCATTATAATCATTGTAACATAAATGTTTTTTTGACGTTTCTCTTGTCTGGCAAAACCGAATTAGAACAGACCCAAAGACAATACACTCGTATAAGTTTGTAGTAGCTTACCATACTGACAATCTGGCTCAAGCCATTGACCAATGCACTGTCCATTACAAATCCCAGTCATTTTGTTACATGTTTGGTCCGCGCAGTGGCACTCTGCGCAATCAGGTCCATATGAACCTGCACGGCATTCTGAATTGAAAATGCAAAACATTAAATTACGTGACAAAGTTATAATTACTGTGTGATAAACGTACAAACGTTTGTTCCTTTCACCTTTTGTATTAGCTTGTTTGACTGGTTTCATACTCGTGGTAGAGTTAACATTTGCTTATTTTTCACGGTAGCGACTGATGCCCTGGTTTATATAACAATGCAATTATCGCACACATATTTGTTTTCCGATTATTTCTTTTGAGACACAAATTTATAGCTTAATTGAACATTTCATTTGAAGGATAATTTTGTATAAATGTATAGATGTTACTTTTCTTAAACATGTATTAGTTACAAACAAGCGCTTCCATGTAGACAATAGACTGCGCACTTAAGATATATACAGTATCTTAAACAAATATCAAATGATGTCACGCCTACCTTCACAGAAGACCTGTCCATCGTACAGCTTCGACCCCAGAGCACACTGCTGTTGAGGACATTCCCCGGTAGTATTGTCACATGCAACATTGTCCAGACAATGGCACTTGGTGACGCATTCGCTCCCGTAGTATCCAACATTACATACATCGGGAACTAAAAGAGTAATACAATTTGACAGAATTACTGATGTTGTATCCAGAGCACATTGCTATTGATGACATTCCCCGGTAGTCTTGACATATCCAACATTTTCCAGTCAATGACACTTGTTGATGCATTCACTCCCATAATAACCAACATCAAATACATCAGAGACTAATAGAGGGGAAATCAAATTGTTAAATATAATTATACTATGGCATACTACAAGCGTATACTGTACAAATGACTGTTTTATATCATTGGTTGCTCTCATGTGACAGGTTTAATATATCTTAAACGGTTTTTAAAGTCATGTAATACTTACTTTGGCAGTTGCTTCCTGACCATCCTGTCTCGCAGACACCCGGACATGCCCCCGAGTATCTGTTACACACATCTCCTGACGCACAATGACAATTTTGTGTACATCCAGCCCCAAACGTTCCACCAGAACAGGCTGAATTATAGTAAATCAAAAACAAATAATTCGTGTTATATCTAAGTGTAAGTTCAATAACATTTTTATATTTGCTTAATACAAATTAAAGATTTAGTCCAAGAGCATAAAGCACTAAGACTTTCAACCTTTACAGATCATACATAAAACGATTAATATAGTTTTATGCGTGTTTATAATAATGGTTTTAATAAACCATGATAACAACATGAAAATAACAGCTAACTTAAACAAAATAAAAGCTCACTGTTTAATTTACATATACTGGAAAGTTAAGTGTGTCTCAATTACACCTCTTCCTAAATGGAGAAATTTTGCAATATGTGTTCGTTTAAACAAAATATAAATCGAAGAATGTGTACAAGAAAATGAAAGTGAATTATCATAAAATTGTCAAACACAATTATGCACATAAATATGTTCTTAAAAAAAAAAAAAACACGGAATCGGGATCGATTGCTTTAATATTCATAACCATTGCAATTTACACCGAATAATAGAGGTATTCAAGTGCAATGTTCGTATGTGTGTGTGTGTTTGTGCGTGTGTGTGTGCGTGTGTGTGGTGTATGTGGGGGGCATGTGTGTCTAACTAATGTTATTGTTTATATTGCCAATATATAACTCTTGCTTTAAGGATGATTTTAGTTATTTTGGGGTTTGTAGAAAACAGAGAACCTGCCTAGACAAATCAATGACCTTGTCTGATCCCTCACATTATTACAATCATATTAAGCGCTATATAAATCCAGTATATTAGTATTGCTATTATTACAGTACCCATGCAATGTGTGGTGCTATTGTTGTTGTTGTACACTATTTAAGCCTTTATAAATGTTATATGTGTTTATAATTTGTATTAATGTATATATTGGTACTTGATTGCTGTACTGTTATATTGTAATGGGTGTGAAATTAACTACAACTGACACGACTGAAACAGTGAATAGTAAAATCATGTCATATACAAGTACTAAATAAGAATTGTTCCCTACATATAGTGCAAGTCAAGCCCTTAAATCCTGCATCACAAGAACAACCGTATGGGTCGGCAAGGCAGAACAAATGTCCACTACACTGATCAGCAGGATCATCGACGACGTGACTGCATCGGAATTCACAGTTTAGACCAAACCGATTCCCACCGTCGTTCCTGCAAACTGTAAAAAAAAATTTGAATAATTTGTTCTATTCTACCAAACTGTAGGCATAATAAGATTTGCTTGATCTCGTTTATTTCATTGACCTTTAGATAAAATCACCTTTGAAACAGTAAAATAACTCTCGCTACACCGGTAAGTTCATTTCATTTTGGAGTTTACTTTTGTTTTAAACTTGGTCTAATATTCAAACCGAATTATGCAACTTTTTTGTTAGTTAGTTAAGCAATGTTTACTCATATTAGAGGCTGTACAGCATGTTTGTATTTCTTTTGCAAATTTACAGACCTTAAACTTAACTGAAGCATTGTCTTTTCAAAAACAAAAATACGCTCTATATTTGTCATAATATGGGGCATAAATATGTTACAATCAGGAAAAACATGATTTTCCTGATTGTGACATATTTAGATATACAATAAGACATGCAGCATGTAAGAATACGATTGGTATGAGTGCTCACTGTCAAGGCAATTTGGTCCTTTGAAATTGTTTGGGCAGATGCAGAGTCCAGACTGGTCATCACACACTCCTCCATTGTAGCACTTATCACACACCCCGACACAGTCAGGGGGTCCCCACATGTTGGATGGACATTCTGAATATGGGGTAGAATGATAAATTTCACTTATAGCAAATCCTTACACAGTCGGGGAGGGGGGGGGGGGGGGGGGTGTCCCCCAAGTTGGCTGCACATTCTGAAATTCGACAAGCTAAAACAAAGTGAAGACAAGTAAAGCTTGTCGTGCTTAGAAACACAACAAATTAAGCGCCATATATACCCTACAAATCGTGGCAAGCCTGTAATTAACACGTTTCCCATTTTTGCGTGACATTCTAAAAAAATGTAAAAAAAGCGAGGTAGTCTAAACACAAATAGTTAAACGGTATTTTCAACATGATTATAACCACATGTGTCTGCAGTATATCACGTATCACAAATAATAAACGTAAACAATAAACATGAAATATTGACGTAAATTGTTTTCCAAAAAAAATTGCTATGGCAAATCTGTCATAGCTTAAGTAGCTTTAATGGCATTTTTCATGTTATGACAAATTGGACAAATCCTTTTAGTGGCAAAACCTTTATGGAAATTACATTTTTAAATTGATAACAAATTTGTCGCTGATTTAAAATTTGCCTCTAAAATTACATATTTAGAGCAATGGGATGTTTTATGAAATGGGCCCCAGGTCCTTTTGTGACGAGTCCTGAATAGCTCAAGCCATCACATTTTTCTAAATCAAGATAAGCTAATATTTGATTTTACCTCTGACTATGAGCCTATACAGAGAGCCGCGTCCAGAAGACCTTTCATAGCCATAGTGGATCTCGTATATTCCCTCGTCTGAAACCTGGACCGGGTCCGAAACATGGTAAGATAGTCCAGTTTGCACTGGGGCACCTCCATCCCTTCTCCAGTAAATTAGATTAGTTGAGGTATCGGGTTGATCTTCTTGTGTCATGGTGATGGATACACCAGTATCACCTACATTCACTACTCTGGTAAAGACTCCATCACTTGGCTCAAACTTAGCTGTAGTATATAAATAATGAAGCAAAATATATGATAACAGGGTCACTTAACACATACGTTAATATGAGAAAAATTATGATAAAAACATACACACAAACATATACGAAACATTATTTTACTATGGCATAAGAACTACTATTGATATTTAAAAATAAAATATAACTTCATTCATCACATTTATACTAGATATGTATCCCTGTAGATTATACGTGCAAACAAAGAGTCCATCAAAATACTACGTAATATAATCGAAAACTCGAAAACTGTCGAAAACTGTATCAATTATTTTACACAGTAAGACGTTTCTGAATTGATAAAAATCCCTTTTCACACGATGTTCTATAAGTGATACATATTTCCACACATAAACTACAACAGATAAATTTAAATAAGAATGTTTGCCATCAAACCCAATTGCAACACAATTGCAACGTTAGATTTTAGAAGGAATTAGTTTCTTTGCCTTCGACCAACAACATTCACAATATATACGCTTCTCTAAATTATTGTATCCTGCTCTTTTCCTTTTTGAATTGCAATTATGAAACTGATTTTTTTTTCTCGACTTAATCCATTATTATTGAGATCGACATGATTGTATTTAAATACAATTCGGGATTGTATAACTGTGTAATAAACATATACAATTAAAATGCAGTTCGTATTTTTGCAATTTCTCGGCCATATGACTTTTGCTTTAGCATACGATATTTATTAAACTACGACACATGTCACTCAGTACACGTGGCACATCAAATTAATAAATCGTAATCACTTTTCATGAGTTTGGACAGGTGACGGGAAAATAACCAATGACCTACACAGAAGATAAGAAAATAAGATCTCTAGAGGGAATTATTATCACAAAAATTTTTCTTGAAGTAGCCTGTAAAACAAAACTGTAAGCCTACTATCACTTTAAGAGAAATAATATGCTTTGGCTATTTTACGTTATTTTTTCCATAAATTGAGCCGTCTACAAAATATATTACCATCGCTTCTCGTGAAGAAAGTTGAAACCCTCGTCACATCACGGCCCGCTTTGGTCCCTTGACAGTAGAAAGGCCCAACTCCATCTGTGTTCCAACTGGTGTCAGAAAATGTAACGACTCTGACAAACGCACTATTAGGGTGCGGTTGATCTGCTGGTGGTGCTGGTGCAGTGTCTGATGTGATGGTAATTGTCCGACCAAACTCCAGCGTGGCATCTTGGTCTGGTTCACTTCTGTAGCACTGATAGAAGGCAGGTCTTGTGTCAATTGCAGCTTGACCACGTGCCAATACTGTAAGATGGACAGCTTCTCCTGCAATAACACAAATGTCACAGTCAGGAATATGATTTAGTTGAAAAACAGAAAATGCATCACAGGGACGTATAACTTGCAAAAATGCGTAATGGTCATGCGAGCCATCCATACTTAAACAAAAATTAATTAAAATATGTTTAGAAACAAGAAATTCGACTACTAGTATTATAATGTTTCTTCTTCGTCGAAAATACTGGCTAGCCTTGAGTGGCATATCAGAGTGATATTGTACGGGGTGCATGGTCGTGTGATCATATAATGCATTATTCATGAATACAGCGCGGGTAAACAGAACAAAATTCAAACGGATTCCGTCGGCTAATAAATCAAACATCTTCAAAATTGTGTTCATATTGGTATTATCTTGAAATGGCTTTAGAAACATCGTTAAAGGGATGGTTGAGTTCTGTTAAAAATTGTACAGGCATACAGTGTTTTGGTCAATCTGAATTTTAGTAACCAAAAACTGCACCATTACATAATAACCCCACCATGCTCAAAAGGAATACAACATTACAAATGACCTAGGAAAAAGCCTGTTATCATTAAAAGACGCCGTTAAAACTCAAGAGGGCGCTCCCAAAACACTCATCGATTTCAACCATTTTAATAGAAATATTGTGCATGTGATATTTTGTTGAAATAGTGATTAGATAGAGATGTAATCAACATCTATTTAAAAACCTCTTCTGTCAATTTTTTAAAAGAGGAAACATCTTTAAAGATTTTTTGTAACGGCTGGTTTCAAAAGTATCGAATAGTTGTGGGGCCCCACAACTATATATAACAAATGGTTATGTTCATGGATATTTCAGCTATTACTGAACCTATTTTGATCAAATCAAGTTTATTCTGTGATTAGAATTGTATGCTCTTTCGAATTTGAGACTCAGTTTTTCATTATATCACAAACAAATATTTTGTGTAGCGCCCTCTATATACCAAAACTCAACTATCCCTTTACAATCCACACAACTTACTTACAACTCTATAGTATAGCAGTTCTCACATAGCGTGTTGTATTCGAATTATCAACAACAACATCTTTTAGATCTAACCCTGAAATTACCTGCATGTACATGATTAGCTACTTCAGATTATTTCAGTAAATTTTCCAAAAAGCAAAATCAGATACATGTGAAACGAATGTACAAATACTAATATCATCCATGTACATGTAGTACAAAAGGCACATGTGACATCAAATGCTCTACAAAAGAAAGTTGGGAGGAATTGGCAGTTTACAAAAGCTAGATTTGTGAAGCCAGGGGCTTCCCCAAAATGCTACAATTATTGACACCTCCTTGCCCGGGATTTTCCTATACTCTTCATTACATTAGGAAAGACTGTTCCTTACAAAATCATATAATAAATCTATCATAAAGCACATTGTTTGCAACTGAGTAGTGTAGATTTTATATTCAAAACCAGTGCAGGATTAAAGCTGTAGAATAAAATGTTGTATCCAAATGTGAATAGCGATAGTATGCAAAGAGCAATCACAATCTTAATCTAATACAAAAATGGTACACTTTTTATCAGTCTTCATTTTATTGTGAAACTCACCCCCTACAAACTCCGTAGTCGATGCAGACCACGCCAATAAAATAACTGAAATCCATTTTATTAGAACCGCACGAGAGCGCTTCATCTCTGCCATCTTGAACAAACTCAGAGCACTCGAAACTGGAATATGAATTTAGGTGTAAGCTGGCCGTTTTTATAAAGTTATCAAATATTAATGCGTTTACTTCCTCATTTGAGCAACGTCAGTTGTTTATATGCGATACAAGTACACGCGACTCATACTCGTACAAGCCATTCATACATAACACCCACGATATTATTATCAGTACTATTATTATTATCCATTCATCTATGATTCTTTCTGCGGCATAATTTGCTTTATCGCGCGAGGGTATGAATGCCACGAGTGCGTGATGAGGCAGCGAGGGTTTGTGATATCTAGCCCCACCTTTGACACATAACGTTTGTCCTCACCAGACATCATTAGCGCACTTCCTTTGTTCCCGTCTACTCGTGCTTGCTCCTGTATTACCCTCTCCAACATTGGGTGTCCCCCTTTTGTTCTTGTTCTTCTGTTCCCACCTCCTCTCTATATATACCTGTGTTATTCTTTCTTGACGTAAAAAGTACTTGTCAGTTCATTGCCTAGACGAAGGATCAGCTAGCTTGATTCGGATCGTAGCTCGCTCTCTTGACTTTCACACTCTTATAATTGTTCTTAAAGGGGTAGTTTAGTTTTGGTAGAGAGGGCGCTGCACATCACATTTTTTTTGTGAGGTAATGAAAAACTGAGTGTCGAATTTGAGAGAACATGTAATTTTAATGGCAGAACAAACTTTATTTGGTCAAAATCGACCCAGAAACGGCTGAAATATTAATAAATATATCTAGTCTTATAATTATTTGGGGCCCAAATAATTAGATGATTTAAAAAAATAAAAATAAAAATGCTTGCACTTTTTCAAAAATTTTCAAAAGCGTTTTTTAAATAGTTGTTGATGATCTCTCTATTTAATCATTATTTCAATAAAACATCACATGCATAATTGTGTATGAAAAATGGTTGAAACCAATGCCTTTTCAGAAAGCGCCCTCTTGTGTTTTAATGGCTCTTTTTTTTATAATGATGACAGGCTTTATACTTAGTCGTTTGTAATTTTGTATACCTTTCGAGCATGGTGGAGTTGTTCTATTAGTTTATAATGTTACTGTCCAGGTTTGGTTACTAAAGTTTAGCCTTACCAAAACTGTACTACCCCTTTAAAAGAGATATGTGATCAACTTGCTGAGAACAACATTTAAAGGGATAGTTGAGAGATGAGAGGTTACCATTAATCCATGGCTGAGTAAGCACATATTTAAGAGAAAATGGTCATAATATTTCAAAATTCGCAAAAGTAATATTATTCCAGTTTGTTATGTATTGACAAAATATAATTGCACTGTTTTACAATTGCAATTAATGCATTTAACCACATGTGCCATCAACAAATCAAAATGGATGGAATATCAATCAGCATTATTCAATCAACCATAATTAATGCATTCAGCCATATGGGCTGTTTCACAACACTGTACAGCATGCGCCAGTTCTTGTGACTTTTGGAAGTGGGTCATTTAGTCTTTAATCTGTGCTAATTCAGCCATTAATAATTTCAGTTATAAATTATAAGCATTTGTTTAGGGGGGTAGTTACTGTTTGTGTTTGGTTTAGTTCGTAAGTTATTTTTACCTTTCGGGCAAGATGGAATCTTAACTAATAGCTTGTAATGATATGGTGTAGATTTTGGTCACTTACATAAAGTTTGACCAAAATTGTACTATCCCTTTAAGAGGCGCATTATTACCCTTGCTCATCAGGTACAGTTCGAACCCGCACAATAATTTCGCACAATATCAACTACAAAGGGAGCATACTAGCCCAAGTTGCTCTACAAATGCATGAAATAGGGTACTACGGGCTAATTTACTGAAAAGTTATATAATGTTGACAGTATATTATACTTCATCTTCTGAAACAGTGCGAAATTCAATCAGCAGTATAATGGTTAAATCTAACGTGAATGTTCATGTTTCGCTATTTAAGCAGTGCGCTTTTTTCGTTCAAAATTATCACACATATCTGAACATGCTCAATAGAATCTTACAATAATGTTGGTATATGATTAAAGTCTCAAGTATCAATTTTGGAAAAAACTAAAATGTTCTTCTGTCATGAGATTCAATAAATATATCAATAATATAGCAGGCACAACATTCACACTCATTACATCTAGTTCAATACACGCTATTAATTCAATAAAAAACACCAATAAGTAATTTCAAATATCGTTGTTAATGACATTCATTACAGTATAAATTGGCAAGATATGTAATGTATATGAATATTATTGCAAGTTACTATATCTATAACAAGGTTTGCTGTGTAATATTATGCGATAAATTGTACAATGTTCAATGACGACTCATGCATACTATTATGCGACAACTTGTACAGATAAATGCGAATTAAAACATAATATCATACGATAA
>JBAMJV010000826.1:180000-188342 GCA_037951105.1 Echinarachnius parma
AACAGAAGATAAGGGGAACATCTGAGTAACAATAAGAAGGAAAAACCCATAAGGTGTACCCCCAATTCATCGTTGCCCCCCAAATTCATGCAATTAGTCCGATTACGCATACGCCACTGATTAAAGTGATACCATTAAAAATTTGTCAATTTCACCCATACTTTGAGCTTCTCACATTTCTCTTGTACCGTGTTTAGATAATGGGTATCAGAAGGATGAAATATGTACTTTGGTTTTTTAATGTTCCCATTAAATGTTTAAGTAGATAGTATGATTAATTGAAAATCGTCCGGAACGAGGAGGGTGGTTATAACACTCTTGCTATAACCCTCCTCTACAGCACAGAAACCCAATTCACACCAATTAACAAACAAACACAAGCAATCAAACACGATGGAGCGCATTGGCCGTCTTTAACACATTGCATTTACAATGCACACCGACACACGCGCACATACCAGACACAACACGATTACAAATGTTCTCACCAGAAGACACCACAAAATACAGCGGCGAGAGATTGTCACGTGGAGCTGGACCTATCCATGACAGCAATTTCCCGCCTACGCAAGCAAGGTGAAAGAGGAAGAGATTTCGGGAACGGGAGGTAATCGATTGATACAAACCGGTTGAAGTTTTCCCGGCGACCCCTTCTGACGTTCCCATCACAGTCATTGCCAGAGCGGCTGAAGACTCCTCGAAACCCAGCAGACAGAAGCATATTTACCCTTGTGTTGAGATCAGTGTAAAATTAGTATTATTATCACTTCGGGACACTGTTAAGACAGCGGCGAGAGATTCTTAGGTGGGAGCAGACCTTAGCATGACAGCAATTCCCGCTATAGGCATGCCCAGGTGAAGACGAAGAGGCTCAGGGAACGGGAGGGTAATCGATGATACCACGGTAAATAGCTTTTCCCGCGACGTCTGACGTTCCCATCACAGTCATTGCCCAAAGCGGCTGGAAGACTCTTCGAAACCCAGAGACAGAAGCATATTGACCTGCTCGGGACACTGTTATAAGACAGCGGCAAAAGACCTAGCATTGACAGCAGCATTTCCCGCTAGGCATGGCAATGTGGACGACGCATAAGGTTCGGGAACTGGAGATAATCGATGAAACAACGCGTGAGGAATTTTCCCGCGACATCTGACGCTCCCACCACTGTTCCATTGGCCAAGGCGGCTGGAAGACTCCTCTGAAACACAGAGACAGAATCAAAGTTGGACCCGCGGGCTTCACACAGAATTTTAAATGGATCTTAAAATACAATGTTCAAGGGTTTCAAACTTTGGAAAGCCGTATTTCAAATTTTTTGCAAAATTGATAAACTGGTTTTCAAACCTCGCATAAAATTAGTTTAACAGTCATTATTTTCTATCAAGGAGAATTCATGTTCCTGATGTCAAATTTCCTTACAAGCCTAAATTGTTTTGTTTTTTTGCTTTCGAATAATAATATTCAAGACTAAAATGTCCTATTTTACTTGTCAAGTCAACCTTACAATTTAAGTTTATAAACTCTTTGTGAAATACCCCATAGTTGAGACGCAATGATTTCAGTTCAATTACGGTACTTTTTGCAAGTCATGGTTATATGAGAAAGAGGAACGAACTCAGATTTTTAAAACAATTTTGAATGTTTAATGACAACAAAATCCATTTGTATAACAAAACTATAGTTGCATTTTAGATCTTTGCAAAATTATATTTCCGTTGCAAGTATACAAGTTATAAATCAGAAATCCTTTAGTTTAGGCCCAATATGTAGGTGCACGGAGAGTGCACATTCCCGACAAAAGCATGAACTTGGGCACACGACTAGTTCAGACGTCGCTTTAAAGGGTACCACCATCCCCAACAATAATATTCTTATAAATGAAAGGTAACATCTGTAGTAGTCCATTCCCATCAACCAGTTCACAAAAATATGTTTCCAGAAAAATATATAATTGGAAAACGCATCAACCAATCTAAAGCATGCGTTCATGGGTCATGCATGTACGAAGACTAAGGTTTGTCCAGAGCAAACGAATCGTCCGGGATTTGATTGCCTCCAACGGTAGCATCCCGTGAATAGCATTGGGCGCACTCGCAATTGTTTGGCCCAGTACGGACCCAGGAAATAATTAGTGGTTCCGTAAAGTGGTGGTAATTAATTGCATTGATTTATAAATTACACAACCCTATTGGCAAGGTGTTGAGAATCTATTTGATATCACACAAACGGGTGTCAAAACATATAAGGTATGGCGTTGTTCTTTCCCTGGTGATCCTCCTTTAATCCAATTGATGGGAATAGAAATAAGCGCTAGGTCGCCCCATTTACAACTGCCATCTCAATTTCAAAATGGTCGCCATCTGAAATCATACAACAGCTGAAGATAAAATCCTCTAAACCTAGTTGGGGCTAAATGCATGTTTGTATTTTCCCCTCCTGGAAGAACGCACAGTAGGGCAAAAGTGTTATTACCTGAATATTGGTTGGACCAATTTTCAGTAATCTGCGTTTATCTAAAATATTCTTATATATAAGTTAATGTATGTACGACTTGTATTATGCCTTCGTTTCCTGTATTCAATCTTCCTGTACTGTTGAAAAAAACTGGAAAAAATATTTAAATCCCAAAGAAGTTTGGCACTTACCCAGTGATACAAGAAGAAAGTACATGACAATCTCGGATATAACTTTCGCAAAGGACAGGAACCAGAATTCAGGAAAGAGAAGCAGTTCCAGGTGAAGTCCTGGAATCACCAACACTACCAACCTCCTTGGCCGTCACGCGCAACATAGTTAATTGTTCCTTCGAGATCTGCACTATCTGCACCAACACTCACTCTCATCACGGCAAGAAACCTTGCCAATAGGTACGTTGTTTATCGACATCGTCACGGAGGGAAAGAAACCTTTTCATAGGGGTTTGTTTATCGACATCGTCACCGAGAGGAAGGAAACTTGTCACTTGGAGATTTTGTATCGACATCGTCAGCTTTTTCCGATTTCCGTGAGCTCTAGGTTGATGGAGAATATGTGCACAACTCGCTAGGCCAATCAGAAAGACCGCAATCCAATGATCCTTAGCGTGGTCCGCCATCCCAGCCCTGACACCAGTAGATACACAAGGGATTCAACACAGCATTCCTATAAAACAGTATGACGAGAGGACAATATGGCATTCATATATCCAGATGTATTTTTGTATCCATTACACTGGCACGCGTTATTGTTTATTAAACAAATTGTTATATATTATATGATTCAGGGAATAATTGTTAATTAAACAATATTATGTTACACGTGATGTGGCATCATTGTTTATCAAAACGCCTGAAAAAGCGCCCTGAACTCCCTGCAGCCTGTCGAAGAAATTGCTAATTCGACAACCACTATTAATTTGTTTAATTAAACAATCTCATAATTAAATTATCTCAAATGTAGAAATTTACCATTTTCTCGCGGAAGTAAACAGTCGAAATGCGGACGTTGTTACGGACACACCTGGATGCTACTTTAGCCTCCACATGTACTAAAACAATAATTTGAGCTGACGGACCATCAAGATCAATAGTGGAGGCGCCCAAAACATCGTTCGAAATATCGATTATCCTGCTTCGTGAGGCAAATGGTAATGTCCACATTTGTATCTTCATCGGGGATGAACGCTATATCTTTTTATATCGAATAATCCCCTTGACAATAAGAAAATCTAAATGGAAATGAACAACATACAGTTCAAAACTGGTATGAAAATATACATAATGATAGAACACTACACATCATGGTCAGGATGGTAGGGAGTATCCTCTCCGTGGACATCGTCATGTAACTGGTGATCTAATTACCCAGTGATGTTTCAGCGAGGGCGATGGTTGACGGAAGTGCGACAGGTTTTATCAGGAAAGCAATCACGGATGAGGATTCATTCCCCGCGATGGCGACCATCGACAGTCGACACCGTAGATTCACCCCGAAGGGAGAAGAAGAACATGGGGCAAGAAGATTGATACGTAGGACGTCGCGACGCACGGCGCAAGTACAGAGGAGTATTCCACTTGCGCCCACAATGCGGCAGCTAGACTTCTTGACCAGCCACTCTGTAGGTAAGCTGCACAAGATCTGACAGGCCCGTTCGCGATGGCTGGGATCCAACCTGGGGACGAATGAGGACAATTTGATCATGATGACGTAATTAGAATTTAGAGGTGAACGTAAATACTCTTAAAGGATAATGAAAACCCAAATCAAACTGTTTGCTTTCATAATACTTGAAGAGATTAGGAGGGAATATAATCTCCGAAAGTAAGAGCATAATCAGGGCAAGAAACGAGAAAACTATGGCTTTTTGAATATGTCCTTTATTCATATGGGGAACTCGAATTGGCACGCACTCTGATAAGTTTGTGGACTACTCCCAATATGTGTTGTACACAAATATCACTTTACAGTTTCTTCATAGTCACACTTTTCCATTCCCCAAAATATTTATAATATGTTGTGTAATAAAGTGTATGCTACAAACAAAAAGTAAACGTATTTATATTAGAAAAATGAATAGATTGAAATGCTGTTGTACAAAACATTTGGGAGTAGACCATAACTTTGCCATGTGTGCGCTTGCAAATTGTCATTCACTCGTAGAAATAAATGGGCTATTTTCAATGAGCATAGTTTTCTTATTTGTTCGTTTGTGCTAATTTTTCATGGACTATTCATCATCTAGTGTCTTATATTGCTTTGAACAATTTGGTCCCGGATTTCATTGTCTGTTAAAGGGTCATTTTAACTGATTGAAACTTTAAAAATTAGCCTTGTGAGTTGGCTAGACAAGAGCTACTTGGCAGCGGAAATAAAGCTTTGCTGAAACACTAGGCGAGCTTTCGTTTCAGGCGGTACGCAAAGAGGACGGAATGCTCACATCAACAGTGACCGTCCTTTCACACAGCTCCCATTCTAATTTGCACCTGTTTCGTGAACAAAATGAGTGAATATTGAGGATTTAGAGACGTGTTGAGATACATCACTCCATTCTGACTCCCTCTAAATATAAATACGAAGGATATAATATATGCAATTTTATGTATTAATTAATTTCGAATAACAATTATTGTATCCACTACTTAATTGATACGAATGCAAAATTAGTACAGACCCGCACAATTCTCTTGTACACTTTATAACTCCCCGTGGGAGCATAGTATGCCACGGGCAACCATAGCGGTGCACCAGACTAATTTTCACCGGATCAGATACCCATGTTTTCTCATGGGACATGAAATAGCAATGTGGATTTAATTGTCTTGCTGAAGGACAAACGCAATAGGCATACACAGGTTCGTAACACGGGATCTCATGATTGGAAGCGCACAACGTGTCCCACATCCTTGCCACACCATGCACGTCCATAAACATAGGTAATATATATTAGTGTGTACTAACCTGCCTAAGCCAACGCTTACATGGAACTCCTCCTGGGAAGTGAGATCGTGAGGAGTCCGAAGGTATAGTAGCGGATCCAGCTCCATGACTGGATGAGGAACGTTGCTATGGTAACGACCCATCTCATCTCACAACGATGCAACGACAAAGTTCCTGATTGTCCGAGTTGGTTCGAAACATCGAGCCATGTTTCCTATGTTAGTAGGGGGGGGCACCTAATAAGCTCTTGTACTATGACGTTGTACGTTCAGTGAGCGTAACTGCAAGGAAGAGATCAGTGATTATATGTACATAAATATTATGGACTTTAAAGATAAGCACGCGATGGGGTGTAAGTGCAATGTCAGTACACCTATTAATAATGGTCGAGTACAATTGGTCATTTCAAGTGTAAAATATTTATGCACGATAAACAGTGATACGGTTACCGCAGTGAGCCATAATTATGTAGAACACGTGATATGCTTACAGTGATACCCCCATAGGCTGCGTGCACGTCGGACATCGACGATGTCTGATACATACTAGTCTATAAATATCAGACCCTAGTACTATCAAGCAAATAAAGTAAAGCGAACTGTTTGAGATGATAAACCCTACGTTCTCCGACATTAACATTTTATATAATTTAAATTTGTTTAAAACCTTGTTTAATTAAAGGGGTAGTTTTAGTTTAGTTTTTGGCTGCACATCAACAATTTTTGTGTGAGATAATCAAAAACCTAGTGCTGAATTTGAGAAACATGCAATTTTAATGGCAGAATAAATTCATTTGGTCAAAATCGGTCCAGAAACGACTGAAATATCAATAAATATATTTGATCATATAATTATTTGGGGCCCAAATAATTTAGAATGATTTTTTCAAAAATAAAAAAATGCTTACACCTTTTTCAAAAATTTTCAAAAAGCGTTTTTTTAAATAGTTGTTGATGATCTATCTACTTTAAATCCCCATTATTTCAATAGAACATCACATGCATTATTTTTTGTAATGAAAAATGGTTTGAAATCAATGCCCTTTTTAGAAAGCGCCCTCTTGTGTTTTAAATGCTCTTTTTGAATGATAACAGGCCCTTTACTTAGTCCGCTTGTAATTTTGTATACCTTTCGAGCATGGTGGAGTAATAACTACACTATTAGATTATAATGTTACTTGTCCAGGTTTGGTTACTAAGTTCAGCCTTACCAAAACTGTACTACCCCTTTAATTTGTACTGGTTAACTATTCCATGCATGCAATTGGTGTGTGAGAATCGTCATTCATGTACTCTTAGCAAAGGAATATACAGTATTCTAACAGAGGTACTATACCGCTAAGTCCATATTTATTCCATGAAATCATTCGAGTTACTTGGCCCTTTTCAGAATTTCAGGTCCGTACTTGGTGTTATATTACATTTCTGGCCATACCTTCACTAACTAACGCCGGTAATTAAGGTTTATGTATTATTTTATATACCTTTCGAATTATAATTGTCTCCAATCTACTTATTGACTCCAAGTTTATAGGTCTAGGTACAGATATTGTGGAACATAAAGATCAGTGATAATCTTCCAAAGAAGCGGAGGCAGACATTAATGGCTTGGTAACGAGGTTTGATGATAAATGATATTTTTTTTAATATTGCGTCATGAATGGCAGTTTCGCACTGAATTACAATGAACTAAACGCACGTTAAAAATACATACATTGTAAAATCACAGAACATTTTAGTAAAAATAATCGAATCGTGTCCATTTTACTTTGGCTAAATAACATAAATATATATTTTTTAACAGTTAATGAACATAATTATTGAACTATCATATAAACTGAACAAATTATATAACAGTTCTACGTTTTGAATGTTTGACAGACAAAACAAATCAAATTGGCGGTGTTAGAGGCGCTTATAGATTTTGACCTTTAGATGACTGCACTGCATCGATATTTTCATTTAGTTTTCCCTGTATACCCCCCATATATTGTGACTGCATTTTCACATGTGGAGTGGGGGACAAATAATTTTGCCGATAACTTTAGTCGGGCTATATAGCCACCAAATCGAAATAAATGGTCAACCAAATCTAACATATAGCCACCAAATCTATCCTATAGCCACAAATCGAACATATAGCCACATCTACTTGTAAATTGGGTCCAGTTTACTGGACATTAACACGCAAACATATAGGAAAGTTGCTATATGCAGCGATGTACCTACATTGATTGCACATCTACCGACAAGAATTCGCGCAGGAAAGCTTTGTTCTTGAATACTAGTGCATAGGGACTTATGCAGACGCGTCCGTTATTTGCGCTATTCAGATCCCTGAATCTTCGAGCTGGCCGCCTCGCTCGCCGCCAGCGACGAAACACGTGTTATTCTATGAGAGACCGATTTTTCTTCGAGATGGATTTTTATAGGCGTAGTGGGGGTGCACGCTTCGGACGTAATAATCGATATATGAAGGGCGTATTTACTCAAATACAAATATTTACTAAAGAGTCTCCTTTTAAGAATTTGAATAGTTTACCTTCCAGATTTCATTAAGTCAAGTGTGATCAAAACTTGAATGGATACATAATCTGAACGATGATGATCAGACTCAAATTAATAAAATCGACATGTAAACTATTCCTAGTCTAAATGGGGAGACTATTTAGCAAATTTGTATTTGAGCAAATAGGCCCCTTCATTACGGTTCATAATTTGTGTACATGCGGATATAGTTTTGCAGTGTACAGTGAGTAATCATTTTTTCCCCAGAGAATAGGAGCTCAATGGAGCAAAAAGGAATCAAAAAGACAAAACAGGATATTTGGTAAGCATAGTAGTTTAACTTTATTAATGTTTCAAAAAGAAATTGAAATCAATCAACTATTCACAAATCACGACATAAAGTTCCACAGTCGGGCTTC